>LUCH01001654.1:13637-69991 GCA_013368495.1 Paragonimus heterotremus
ATGCCTATTGGGACTACGTTACGATTGCTCTTCAGGAAAGGCGTATTAAATTGTTAGTGGACGAGGGTCTAGCGCATACACACTTGTCCACTACATCTGGGAATAACTGGAGACGGCCATCAAAGAGAGGATGTATTCTGCGCGGAAGAGGTGGAAAATAAAAGATGCACTATATGTATGGTCCTGATAGATCGTCCACCTTCAATATTGTATTTTGGAACTAATGATCGTTTTGATCTGCAGAATCAAACTAAGGAACAAATGATTTAAAGTAGTTTCTCATGCCATTATAGCAGCCAGACTGGAGTTTCTTGCTGTGAATTTTTCGCTGGTTGTTGTAGCATGTATGGTTGATGCCGTCCATTCTTCGTACTCTTCAGGTGGAGACCTCATTTATGGACAGTTCACGCTTTGTATCATCCGGGCGCGAGTAGCTAATAAGTCGCAGGATTTTCTTCAGTCGTAAACAATACAAGCGAGTCTCACGAATTTGTTATTACTGAGCTATTTATACAGCGTCAAATGAGAGTTGCTTTCAGAACTAGAAGAGGCCGAGTTTAGTTTGCCATTCTTTGTTCGCAACCCTTTCACATCCATGTGTATGGACAATAAGGGTGTTAAACTTGACGAATAATCATAGAATAGGTGCAGTAGAACTCGGCTTCAACTTCACTGTCTGAACGTATGCACAATCACACCCAACTAAATACAAAAATCTAGAAACTTTCGTTTTTAATTTCAATTCCATGTGATGATAACTGAAACAATTGAACGAATAAAGCGTGTGTTTTAACCTCCTATCTCAAGGTCTTCAGAGCCTTGCATGGCCACCGGCAGTTTTAAGTCTCCGCGTGATGGTATCTTGGTCCTGTTTTGTGCTTTTCCTCCAAGTTGCTGCCTTCACCAATGGAAAGATTTTCAGTGATATTACTCTGGATGGTTGTGGGAGCATAAAGGGTTGTTTGTTACCGTCTATTTGCACCGATACATCATGTGCTTTTGTTGCCACTTGGAAGTTGGTGTCCCACAATTCCGTTGATTATGTGGAATTTGAGTTGAAAGGAACACTGAAAAATCCTTCGGGATTTATCAGTTTAGCTTTTTCGAAAGATGCGAATGTGGTGAGTGTTGTTTTGTTGGGCGTTGCCTATGGCTACATATGTTGTAGTCTGTAATTTGCACAAAGCGTACGCGATCGCTTATATAGCTACAGGTGTAAAATAACGTATATTGACTACAAGGGTCTAATGAGTCCTTTATATCGGCCAACGTCTGATCTGTATCCCGCTACATCCGGATATAATTGTTTTGGAAGAATGCACATTTTCAAAACCAAAAGGAGTGCTTTCAGTCATCCTGCATATATCTCGCGTTATTAAACGGTCTGTTAAAACTTACTTTAGAGGCAGCAAGCAATAATTTATTTTAACCGTCCGGATCAATACAGGTGTAAACGTATAATGCTTTGTGCAACTTACTGAGCTCACTGACTACGACCATGTAGCTATAGCCAACGTCGTTTTGTTGTATTACTCGCGCGGATGAATTATTATTTACTCTTTCACCTTGACAATAGCTGTTAAGTATAACAACTGAAGCCTAAACTTAATACCTTTGCAGGCATAACCGTGACTGTAAGAAAAGCAGTTTCATGAATTGAGTATAACAAGATCACTTTCGACGTCCCCAAAATCCTAAACTCCCTGTGGTTTGAGAGTTGCCTTAGTAATACCACCGTACATGTTTACATTATCTTTACTATAAACCACTAACAGTAACGTTAGTGTATCGGTGTGGACGTCGAAATTTTACTCGTGGCTGTATGAAGAATCCGCACCATCTTCACTACTGTAGTTTAGGTTCACATGGATAACGGTTTTAGCTATTGCCGTTGGGAACGCCGCTCAACCATTCTGATGCTCGTTTGAATTCTGAAGGTCGGCTGAAGTTCCGTTGACATCCATCTGTGGCGGATGTCGTACGGTTCTGCCTTAGGTTTTCTCACGTCCGACTCCGTGGCGCCTTTAGTTGTTGCGTTGAAGTCCGATGGTGAACGGTGAATAAATCGATAAATGAAGTTTGTTTGCAGAGTCGCGGTTTCTTATTGAGGCTTTGCGTCAACATTAGATTGGGAAAACTTCGGGCTTATGAACCAAAGAGCAAGGTGCTAGTTTCACAATAAGAGTAGGAGACTTGTTAATCATTCTAGATCATATGAAGTTCATCACTATACGCACTAAAGATATCACACGAATCCTCATTGCTTTGATGCGCATATTGCCATCTACAAGATTCCCTTTGTCACGGCCTCATAACTGATGTTGCTGTTGCACCTCTGAGCCACCGGCTGTCGTGTTGATGGACTTTGATGGTGATTATGAAAATGTGAGGCCGAATGGAAGGATTTCTACTGAAGGTCCGTTAGTAAATTAAACAAGCGACACCAGTTTTGTAGATGTCAGTAAGTTGGGTTGAATAAAATTTACGAACATGACACCTTTTTTGAAGCAAACAACTAGTTGGCACGTATTTTGGGTTGCTCGAGATACGCGATCGATTAATCAGCTGATCACCTTGCACAGACTAAGCTTGTCTAGCTATGTATTTTGCATGCTACCCAATAGTTTTCCTCACTGAACATCTTCGAAACCGTCGACAGTCGGGTAAAACCGCGTGGCAGTCGAACATGGATGTTGTCGCGAAATTGAAGACTGACCATTTTGTTTGGGGTGAATAGATGTCTGACGTTTCACCGATCGGGTTCCTAGCAGTCATCCGAAATGTCAGCTGTAAATGTTTTTATGAGCTGCCGGTGAGCCGCAGTCACTATTGTGCTTGCAACTACACTTCTGTCTAACGTTTCTCTGATCTATTTTTCTCTTTATGTTGTTGTTCTTGAATACTCGGTGCCACGGTGGGCAGTGGCTGGGATCGTGACACCTTATGATCAGGTTCATGGCGGTTATGATTGAATTAATAAATACATAATACTTTCCTAGCTCGGAACTACACTCTGTGAGTTCGGAACTTTTCAACATGCATTATTACCTCAAAGTGAGGGAATCTCTGTATGGTGATGGCTGTTAGTAAAGAATATTTAACATAACTCGGTCGAAGTGTTCGTTTTGTTAGCAGAGAATATGCTAGTTATTAAACTATGGTTTATATTGTTAAATTGACTAACCTACCCAATGCCCATTCTTTGTTCTTTTTCTTTAGTCGTTAATGGACTGTTCATTATTGGGGTTAGAAATTAAATGTACCCTTTTTTTCTTCAAAAGTTTGTGTTATTCGCCAATCTTCGGTGACATGCGAGTAGTAGATTAAATGGAATTTGCTGTATTCTCGGAACTGCTTTCATTCAACCCCAGCACTGCGGCCGGTAGTACTCTGCAGTTCCATCTCCTGACATTAAATCTTCTACGTTTGGGCACAATTAGTTCATTGATTTTCGCTACTTCCACGTTGATTCAAAAACAGTGAGGTGGAAATAGATTTTAGTCTAATATTCTCTTGCTTGGTCAATATTTGATAGTGTGCAGAATATGATTGTGGCACGGACTTTCAAATCTATTTGGGCTTTTGGTACCTAACAATCTTTCCTTTTTGATTCAGCTTAGATTGTCGATACAGGTTTATTAATACCTGATTATTTCAGTTTTTAAACTAGATGATAATACGTCAACATGTTGCATATCAGCTTGAAGTGGCTACTGCGAAATAAAGTTGTGAATCAGCCGTGTATAACAATAGTCACCCCGTGGTCACGTTAGCTAAATTGAGTTACGCTGTATGCTTATCGGAGTACACATTATGACCATTCACAAATCGTCTTAATTTACAATAATACCCAACCGGTTCTTACCAATGCCCCTTGGTAATACAATGACGAAAAGATGGAAGGACTTTGTTTAGAGCTCAAAGGGCCGAGATGGGTTTACTTGATAAAACCTGTTTATACGCAAATACCAATCCGTACGGTTACTGATTGTAACTTTTTCCTTCCGGTTTTTTTTTGTGGCGTAATATTTTACTGTTTGAGAATCCGGGCTTTGCCGTTTATTGGAACGTACCACAATGTACATATGTCTTTGTGTCACTTATGCATACGCAATGTGTATATAACATGTTGATCGGAAGACTAACCTTGAGCCAGGCTACGAATGAGATTCAGTGCAACTGGATCATTTGCACGCAGTTTGGCCATAATCTTCACTTAATAGTTGACAGTGTTTTGATGAGTGTACGCAATCTCTGTGGCGTTAGACTTGGTATGAATTACTGGTCCGTATACACTGAAAATGGCGGGGACCGCCATGCGAAATTATCCTAAGTCTCAGATCTATGACTGATGTTACTGTACGTGGCTTCACTGAGGTAGAATGTAACTACGACTAACGTTGAAACAATTTATCCCCTTTATCAAGTTGAATAGCACACAGGGAACATGAAGTTCGTGACAATCCATTTCGTGTAATCATTCCAATCACACACGTATAACACTTAAAATAGACAATTGACTGAAAGGAAAGAAATAATTGCCGATGACTTCCTAACACTATCACGATCACGGTTAGGAAAACAGACATGCGTGATGCAGCTGTCAGGTACGTTTGGGCGTATAACGAGTGCCTGTGGTGAATGATTAACAGGATCTTATCAGACGTGAGTATTTCCGCCTGGTTGCACGTTGTTATTACACGGAACTATTTCACTGACTCGGCTGTATTTCTAATCTGAGCCAAATGCACAAAGATCGGCGAGGTTGAGCTTCGGTTGGTTATTGCACGGCTATTGTCCGATTGACTTACTGGTTAGTGCAACCATTTTGGTAAATGCTGCGTGGTCCGTTTCTCCAGGCATCTGTCTGTCCTTTCAGTATATGTGTCCTCGCAGCTACAGGTGAAAGAGTAGACACTGGTTGGTTGAGAGGACAGGATCGAGCCTCTTGATGGGTTACGTGGGCATGCTTTCGAAGCGCGCAGTGGAAATCCGCTTGATGGTCTCATAGGTACGATGTTAACCCAGTTGAGGAAGTCACAGTTGCTTAATCAGTTGTTTCCAGTTAACGGTTCACTTATTTAGTTCTAAATATTACTTGATTATGATTGAAAAGGATGTGTGAAGCGAATTCGCATGACAGTCTATATATCTGCCCTCAGATTCAGGTTATATCCGTGAGTAATACCGCCAAGACTGGTGCTGGTCTTGCCAACGGTTTGCAAATTGGCTGATTAGCCAATGACTGCAAATGTAGGGTAAAATAAAAATATCTAAAATCAGTAAAAATTCATATAAGAGGACCAACAGTGTTGCGGTTTCGGCTTCGCCCTTGACTACAACTCCAACATATCCGATGATGTCTTCATCCAGCTGTATGGATGGTTGTGCAGTCTCAAATCTGGTAGGCGACACTTAAACTTGCTCAACGGGGTGGACAAGGCTTTGATAACCCGTGATTACGTCATTATCTAGTTACATCGTGGTTTCTTTTAACCGTCATTGACAACTTAAATAAAGGACGATACAACACACGCCCCATCACTATATTTAGCACTTGATATAGCCGGCATAGATTGTCCGTTTTCAGTACTTTACTTGTCGATTGTGAACTCGGAGGTCTGTCGAATTTGTTGACGGACTGCCGCGTTGCTCACGCAGATCATTGTTGGCCACATGGAAGAAGCAACGATGGTGGAATATCAAGAGCCTATTTGCATCTTCCTCCCGATTGACATAGGCTGGGTGCACAATCACACTGTTAATCCCCCACCTACTCAGCAAGTTGGCATTTTTTCTAAGCCACGAACGAGAAATCTTTGTGGCTGTATCACGTGTCTTCAATACTCTCAGGGACAATTTAGCAAAACTATCACAAGCTAATGATTACACTATCTAGGTAAGTGAGACGATCACGGTCCCATGCGGCCCACCAGTAATAAATATCAAATGAAGATCAAACCAATGTTGCAACAGCACTTTGGAATGCAAGTTGGATATCACTGGCCGTATCATCTAGGTCGTTCAGCGTTTTGTTTGCGGGATCACTGAAACCAACGGTTTTATTCGCATACTCAGCATTAATCAGTCTACTGTTTGACAAAGTCTGCACTCCCGGATCATTTAAACCAGTGAATGCTCCATTCTAAGTGTCATTCTATGTCATACCTAGGTAAAATTGGAGAGATAGGATATTCATAATCGTCATAATCCTAATCGTCATAGTCGTTTTCAGCCTTAAGCGGTACATGTTTAGACCATGGTTCGGACTGCCTTTAATCCTTACACTAGTCCGTGAAGCAGCGGAATGCCTAATAAATAGAAATGCACGGAGGAAAACTAAACAAAAATAACGGCAGCTTATGTAAGAGGAATACAGTCGGCAAACTTACGGAAACAGACTCATCATTGACTGAGACAGCATTTTATCAGAAAGTGACTCCAGTCAGCTGTGTGGGTGATCGCACTCTCTCCAACCTGGCAGACGGCACCTGCCCATCTTTCACAGTAGAAGCGTCAACGTCTTCATAGCCCGTAACTGCGTCACCGCCTGGCCGCCCTGAGATTTTAACCATTAACAGTAATATTAAGTATTGTATTGTGTGGTAGATGTTTTTTCTGCATACAGAATACACTATCCGACCGACACGGACTACATTTTCATCACTCGGGTTATCGGTCGTGAGTTCACGCATTTCCCAAATACGGGCTATAGATTGTTGCACCGCTCTCACATTGGGTTAACTATCACAGTCAACGGTGGTCAAGTTGTGGAAGCTTACATGCATCTTCTGTACGAATAAACCAGGTATTCGATTTGTAATCCTTCCCTTCAATCGGATGTCTTTGCTACATTATGGGTGGCGAAGATGTGTGAATTCATGAATGATTTCGCTTTCTCCACAGACATCTTATCAACAACATTACATGTTGATAAGGTGACACTACTCAGCTAGGTATGGCTATCGGCAATCTGTGGCAGCAAGCCTGAAACGGTTGAGATAGGACGTTTCCGTGGTACACTTTCACTTCATGCTGGCTGCACCCATATCGAACATACGGCTGATTCACCGAGCCGTTGTTTCATTTGTATTCCTGTACCGTAGAGGCGTATCCGGAGGAAATGTCGAGCAGCTGAGCCAAAGGCAGTATCAGCGTTCAGTACTACAACTGCCGCTGGTTGTGGAAAAAGTACCAACGTTCACTTCACTCTGTGGAAGAGTAAAGTTTTGATCGGCTTACTCGTAACCATTCAAAAGCCCGTTGCATTTTACCTCTGATGTTTTAGATGTGAAGGAGACAGTCTTAATGCCTCCGTTTTCTGCGCTATGTTCCGGAGTTCGTCCGAGGATGTTGTGGGTTGTAGATAAACACCAACAGCAGTGCATCTTGTGGGGAGTTTCGAAAGTTGAATTTGACTGTTTTCAATAATTTCAGTTCGACATTCACTTTCGTTTCTGACAGTGGGTCGTCGGGAGCGTCACAACTTCCCTGCTGACGGTTTCAGGTCACAACGGTCATTGTCGTATTCAGACCCAGAGGTTCAGTCGACATTCATCCACTAACTTTGACGGATCTACGGAAATCTGCTTCTACTACATCTACATTGTCCCTCTTGAACCAACTCGTTTGGATTTTGATTGTTTGGTTGCTTGTGCACTGTGCATAACCTCATTGCGCAACGTCCGGTTGCTCATTTTACGTTTGTGATGTTATGATAACCGGGCAGACGAAAAGTCAAACCAGACACGAACAATGACGTGGACTGAATCAAAATGTTTACCGCAAAACGAACGACCATATTTAACGGAGTGGTTCCATTGAATACGGGGAGCAACGCGGTCTCCCGGGCTGGTGACCTCGTGACTTTGCTTAAATATAGACGTAATTATTTCTGCAGTTACGTCCCTTTTCCTCCCCATCTGTTCTTTTCTTTTTTATTCCTGACCCGGGCTTGCTTTTCTCCTCATTTATGGCAGGTAAGCAACAGTGATGACCACTGAAATATCGCTGTTTGTGATGATGACGAGTGTTGCGGTCAAACTGCACTAGTGACTAGGTTGCATATGACGATTTTCAGGTTACGCTCACATGTTCTGCTACCTGAACATGGTGATCAGACGTGTGCAGTGCGTCGATCCGGAGGGCTGTATTTGAACTTTGGTCTCTCTAGGTTCAACCATGTCGGACAGACCAAAGGGGAATAGTCAGACGGAAAGCATTCACGTCCGTAGACTTCGGTGTCGTACTACCGACCGCGTAGGGGTGTTTAACTAATAAAGCACGCTGCGCTGGGTATGATTGATTCAGTCTGCTGAGCGAACAAACAGTCAAATGAGCAACAGAACGCGAAATCCGGTATCGTCAGTTGCGAAGCACATCATGGAGACAGGTCACAACGTCGACCCAACCAGGTCGTTCACTGTGTTGCTATGACACCCAAACCCCAAAATTCTGGCCATCAGTGAAGGTGTGCTGATCAAACAAAGAAAGCCAGTGTTGTGTGCGCAAAAATTGATGGTTCACACTGTCCACCTCCCTTGGTATCGGCCTTTTGACCCTAAAATTCACTCTGTTTAACTACTGTTGTCATACACCTTTGTTATATATTCTGTATGTATTTGGTATGCGGCTGATGAGATAAATCGAAATGTTAACATCTCGCAACGTTTGTCTTCTTGCTGTTTTGACGAGCAGACAAGAGAGACTGTTTCTTAATCATATCTTCATATGCGTCAACAGGTAATGGTTCGGATGGTGTCAAGAACGTCCTTTACGATACCTTCTTTTATCTTCTGTGACAAACTAAGCATTCGGATACCACTGTGCTTGTTGGTTATGTGAATGTACAACCTGGTCTTCATACTCCAAAGGAGAAGCGGTTGGGTGGTATGTTTGATACCTGTGCACGACACGCTGACAATAACTATCGACCTTCACACTTACACGCATCTTACGGACTGTGTTTATAGAGTTACGAATTCCAGAGTGAACGATGGCACTGCGTCACCTTGGGACCATCCTCTACAACGTAACCACGATCTCAAATCAATCATATAGCCGTCAGCTGCCGATGACGTTACTGCGTTAAAGAATGCCGCTAATTTTAGAGTAACCATATTGACTCAAATCATGCCGTCGTTCATACCCGCTACGTTTAACCGCGCACTCAGAAGTCACTTGTTCACGATCATAAAATGCTTGGTTGGGAATTGAGCGACGAGGGTACACTAGACGCCTGTAAAACAACACTGACAGTCAAACCGTCCGAGTCCCAACGATAGCGTGACCCAAACCCGCACTGGACAAAACTTTCAATAGGTTTGCGAACCTCTTGTGAAGAGGTCTATTCCAAAAGTGCATCGTGGGTATGACATGAATTTCCATTGATTCGTCAGAATTTACGAACAGACGTCGAATGATCCCTCTGATTCAGAATGCGAAAACGACTGCCGTTAACTGAAACGCAAACTTACGAAAACTGTTCAGTGCCTGGGAGGCTTGGGAGGAAGAGAAGAGATTTCTGTCGGAGAATAACGGAGTGTTTTTTTTCCCGATTTATGGTTACACTGGCCGTTAACATGGTGTTAATGAGACTATTTGTGAGGATGAGTGTTCACGACTTTACGGACTGTCATGGCGATTTGACAGTTTGGATGAATACTCTGAAGAACACTTCAGCTGGCCTGAGCCGGCTCAAACCTTTGTGGATGGTGGACGTTATGTCGTCATGTTTGACATTTATGATGATGTTTCTTCGTGAATCAAAGTGGCTTTAAAGCTTAACGCATTGAAACGTAATTAAGCGCATAATCCACACCTTTCTCCAGCATTTCTTAAAGATGGTAATGAAAGATTGTTGTTTGAACTGACAGCACTCCTCCGATTTACATGGGAGACCGAAGAGGTGCCTGATGACTGATGCGTGTTATAGGCCATCTCTGTCTTCAGAAAAGATACCAGGACATTATGTGACATTCATAGATATATTATCCCTAGGTTTATCACATCCGAGGTGTTTTCCACTTTCACACTATGGAAACTTCGGAAGTAAAGAGGACGGCATAAGAGAAGAACAAGCAGATTTCCAACTTGTTCGCAAGTGTATCCAGCATACCTTCACATTGAAACACAGAAAGGAACACCCGAACTCCTTTTCTTCGCCAACGGTCTTGGTGTCTTGAGGTCCAAAGACTGCTTTTGACTCGGTTGCCTGACACACTCTAGGGCTGTCTCCATTGCAAAGGAGTCCCAGTGAAGTATATTAATTTCTTTGAGTCGTTGCATGTCAGTTGTGAGAGTAAGGTGAGCATTTATGGGCAGTTATCCTGAACGTTCCCTTATCAGGTGACTTTCGACACGAGTACCCGATCTTCCTTCCCTTTTCATCCTTGTGTTGGGTAATATTTTGGAAGGTGCATTCGGCGGTCATTCACGCCGACTTGATAGGTGGGCTGAACATTTTGAAGAACAGTTAAGCTGGTCTCAACCAGATCATGTGAACGACGGGACCCGATTCGTCAGTTATTGCATTCCAGACGGTCCTCATTCGGAAACTGAAGTAGTCCTGGAGCTCAAGTTATTGAAGCGTAATAAGGCTCCTGGACCAAATTTACTCTCTTACTCTTTTCAAGGATGTCAAGAAGAGGTTGATATCAGAACTGACACAACTCCTCCAGACAATTTGAGAGACTGAAGAGGTACTTCGCGATTGATGCCTATTAACAGTAATTCCCATTTTCAGAAAGAGAGCCCGACGTTTATGTGACAACCACAGAGGCATCAGTTTGGTGTCAATTGCGTCCAAGTTACTCACTGGCGTCGTTTTATGTCAGCTCACTAAGCCCAGAGAAAGTCAGATACGCGAAGAACAGACAGGATTATGATCCGATCGGAGGTGCGTTAACCACACTGTTATCTTACGACGGATATTGGGACATCGGCACTCTTATGGGCGGCCGACAGTCGTGGTCTTTTTGGACCTGAAGGCTGCTTTCGATTCAGTTGCTCGTAACGTTCTCTGGAGCTGTCTTCTTCGCAAGGGATTACCCGGGAAATACGTGAATCTGTTGAAACCACTGTATGCTTACTCTGCAAGCGGGGTGAGAATGTATGGACAACTGTCTCGAGAGTTCGTCACTTCTAGTGGTGTTCGTCAATGGTGTCTGATTTCCACCTTCCTGTTCAGTTTTGTCATGGACGACATTCTGGAGAGTGCACTTCGAGATTACAGTGGGCTTGGAGGTGAACTTCTTCCTGGCGCTAGAGTGATCGATCTAGAGTATGCGGACGACATTGTTTTACTTAGCCCCTCTGTTGAAAATATGCAGATCATGCTGGACAGGTTGAGCAACCGAGCTGCTTTGTATGGAATGCGCTTCGCGCCTTCAAATTGCAAAGTGCTGCTTCAAGACTGGGGCATTTCCACTCCTACTTTCTTTATTCCAGGCAATCTGCCTGAGACTGTCGACAGTTTCACCTATTTGGGTAGTAATACCTCGTCAGCTTGTAACACTGCTGATAAGATATCAGCGAGGATTGTAAAAGCATGAGTTGCCTTTGCCAAACGGCGTCATCTGTGGCGTCGAAAAGACGTCCGGTTGTCTCTGAAAGGAAGGGTATATAATGCCTGTGTGCGTTCCATTTTGCTTTATGGTTCGGAAACGTGGTCTGTTCACAAAAAAGATATTAACAGGCTTGCTGTGTTTGACCATCGTTGTCTCCGCCAATTAGTCCATATAAAGTGGACTGATCGCGTGAGCAATGTGGCTGTTCGCCGACGCGTATTCCGGATTGCTGGGGATGCGCGATCAGTTGGTCAATTAATCACGGTACACAGCTTGCGTTGGTTGGGTCACGTACTCCGTATGTCATCTGATCGTTTACCGTATCGGGCATTATATGCTGAGGCCACCGACAGTTGGGTAAAACCTCGTGGTGGTCAACCAACAACGTGGTCACGAAATATGAAGACCCTGTCTGCTCCATTGAGCAAAGTGGGTAGGTGTCGTCTCCCTGGATAGGGTCCTCATAAACACTCAAACTGCTGGTTACAGACGCTATCCGAGATGATGATGTGTTGCAATAAATGGCATACCTGTATTCACACCATTTCTAGTTCATCCTCTTAGTCTCCTGTTATTAACTTTTGATTTTCGTATTAACGTATTCTTCTAGGATATTCCACGTCACTGTTTGGCCGAGCGGCGGCCTAAGCCACAGTATCTTTTGGTCAGGCTCATGGCTGGTGATGATGATACATTCGGCGGTTCCGAAGTTCTAGGCATGGAACTTCCTCCTGGTAACAAGTTAATAGATGTTTAGTATACAGATGATATTGCTATACTTAGTTCTTCTACAGAGTACATGCTGATTACGCGAAGTCGGTTGAATGATTATGGCTGGCGTGTTTGGTATGCACTTTGAACCTCCAAAGTATAAAATATTTTTACCGGATTAGGTGGACACTGATCCCATTCTTGTTATTTCTGGCAGGCTAGTGGAGAGTGTCAATCGTTTTATTTACCTGAGTAGTGTCGCCTAGCATTGACGACAAGATGTCTACGAGGTTATCGAAAATACATGAGGCGTGCCGCAACCCCCGTCACTATTGGTGCCTCAAAGACGTCTACTTATCGATCAAGAACAGCGGTGCGTTCAATTTTGCATTATGGATCAGCGACTCGGCCCATTTGTGCATAAGATGCTTATGGACTCTCAGCTTTTGATCACGGTTGTCTCCTATAGCTAGCATATATCAAATGGTCTAACTTTGTATGTGACGCGACAGTTCCTCTGCACCTGTTTGTGAAATATAGAATTCTGTAGTCGGTAACTGAGATAGTGAAAATGCAGTCTTCGCCGGTTAAGTCATATACACCGTATGTCGACGATGTGTCTATCGCCCCGCGCATTGTTAAGTGTGGATGCTGATGGTTGAAAGAGACCTGAAGGCGATTATGTGATGACGTGGTCACGTACCATAAAAACTTTAACCTTCCCGCTGAGGAAGGTTGGTAGGTACCGTCTACGTAGTTGTGGAGTTGGCGACCACCCATACAGCTGGTTAGAAACATCTTCTGGTACGGTATTGTGATGCAGTCAGTTGCGAACAAATTTGTTGACTCTTCTTTCTTCCGCAACTCAGTTGTTTTCGTTTGCTTATTTTATTTCTCTTCTTTTTTCGTTGTACACTGATACTTGTTAATTATTCTTCAGCTCAATGAATTATTATCAAGACTATCAGTAACCTCAGCCGCTGTTCCCACGGGTGGTGCTCCGTGTTAAAAGTGATTGATTGACTGATTGATTGGTTGATTTTACGTTGCGCCTTTTGTGTTGGAATGCCGAATTTGACATACACAGTTCGTAAGTTGAGCACGATTGTACCAGCCTATCGTCATTCTCTAGCGAGTCGCGCCAGCACATCGGACATCGCACACCAATTTTTCCAGATTCGTACTACCAACCTGTACGTTCACACTATTAGTGAGCATAGTGGTGTTCAGGTTTTTTGTTTTTCCCTACTATACTTACGGCGGCCGGACGAATTTTGTCAGAGGAAATATCAAAAGACTGTCTCTAGTACTCACAGTGTGCTGACCTGTATTTACTCTCTGGTGACAGACTTATTAATACTACCTATTCGAACTCCAACGTGTTATTGTTTGATAACGTTTAAACAATGCAGACGATACCAGGTACTTTTTTGCTCTGTATCAAGTGTTTCGGAATGCGTTTCGAAGGCTTTGACTGCAAAGCGATTTCGCAGTTCTGCTAAAATTACGTAGACGTAATGTTGGATCATAAATTTATGGAGGTTGTGTCCTGGTTGTGTGCTTAGAAAGTTGCGTCAACAGCGGCGGAGATACAGATATGAAGCAGAAGCTTGCATCTCCACAGCTAGGACGGTATTCGCTAATCTTGGACATTTGTACCGGTTACGATCAGTCATTGAAGTCAATGCAGCGTTTGTGAATGTATGGGGCTAAACAAAACACCAGAAACTCAAGAGTTATCAGTTAGTTACAATGAACTACAGAGTTGGTAGAATCGATCACGTCTTTCGAACGCCTTGAGGAGTTTTTCGTTTTCCTCGATGGAACTTTAGTAATATGCGATCTTCAAATTCAGGGTAGTAGACTTATCATACCTTGTCGAGTATGGAGTATGTTGATTGTCAGTCATAACCGTGTGTACAGAGTTCGACGAATTTGATGAGTTATAATAATACAGAGGTTGTTTCTTAGTCACTTTAAATGATCGGGGATTTAGATTACTACGAATTGAATGCCATCCATACTTGATCACAATCTCTACATTCAGACACGTCTTTCGGCTGGCCCACTTAAAAATGAAGCTCGTCAATAGTGTATGTCTTCGTCCAAACTGAAATCTACACTCTGGCCCTCGTGTTTGTGAGACTGGTCTGTCAATCAAAATGTCAGTAACCTCACGTTAGACATGATCAAATGGTCAGATCCAAACGCTCAGCCCTAACCTTTTGTGAACAGTGCTCAACTTGCTCGATCATTTTGGGGACGGGGAGAATCAATGGAATCACCATGTTTAAATCATTCTACGACCTTGTGATCTGGACCTCTCAGTTAGTTTGGAGCTGTCGTACTTCACCAATTTTCCAATCAATTCACATGCCTTTGAAAGAGGTTACAAATCATGGGGAATGTGGTTAGTTACAGTTTGAATGTAATCTACGACTACTCGCTTTTCATATCTGTTGTTGAATACGGATAAAACCAGTATGCACCCTGGCGAGTTCGAGGAACAGACGTATTCCCTAGTCTATGAACTTCTCGACGTAAAAATTATCGTCGGGATTTAGTTACAATAGGTTTGTAGTCTTCTGAAAGAGTATGGATGGTTGACAGTGATTCATACCAGACTGGCAGTAGAGTAGATGAGGCCAGTGACAGTTTAACATCAGTGAGTTGAACATTGAGATCTCTGTGGTGCTGGTAGATGTTGTGTCCCGAACGACCATCCACACATAAATTTGAGAGTCTTGACAGCTCATTTGCTCGACACACAGATCCTTGGTGAGTACCGGAAGCGAGTCAGTATCCTTGAGTATTACTTAATAAGGGATTGGAAGCCAACGCAATTTGGGATCGATGTTTGTTGAATTCTCGTCTATTTATCTGAACAACGTTAGTGTCCACCAAGGTCATACAATCAGTCTCGTCGAATTGCAACGGATACAGAGATCGCGGAAGATACAAGTTTGCCGCGGCCATATCAATCTTTGAATTTGAGGGACAGATACGGAAGGCAACAACCTTCTTTGGACGTTCTTCGGAAAACGGCCCTTATCACATCCGAGGAGTGTACTATCTCGGACAAAGCATTTGTAACATGGATGTTTATCATATCCACAAAAGAGACATTTGTTGCAGAATTTGGCAACTACGATCTAATCGGTCCCTTCTTTTGTCGAGTATGGAGTATGTTGATTGTCAGTCATAACCGTGTGTACAGAGTTCAATGAATTTGATAGGTTATAATAATACAGAGATTGTTTCTTAGTCATTTTAAATGATCTAACTTGATCAGAAGCTCTTTATTAACTCGATAACTTTTTGTTTCGGAAACCTTTGCTTTATCTGAGTAGGTAGAATTCCACCGATGAAATCATCACCACGATTTTGTTCAATCGTGGTGGCCTTGCGGACGGAGTCCTTAGCTAGCGAACTGATTAGTTGGTTGGTCATTCCCCTGTTTGATTCTGGTTAGCAGATGTTGTACACAAGTTCACACGAACGCTTTGGAGAGTAAATGTGAGTACTTAAAAAGATAAAATCATTGGCAAAAAATGACGTCTATCTGTAGTTTAAGGCTTCCGTATATATGACAATCGTGAAGGCTTCGCTAATTAGCGGCTGCACAACTTGACCGCTCAAAGTAGCGAACTTGAACCATTTTCAAATATTTGTTCATCAATGTCGGCGTTCGATCGATTACATCGGGTAACACCAACAGGTGTGCAACAAAGGATTAGACATTTGACAGTGAGTGCGAAGTAATATTGCCTTGTTTTCATTCCTAACTCGGTTTTTGTTTGCTAGGTTCAGGTACCTTGATTTTAAACATTTGACTACAGACGCGGCAGTTTTTTTAGTGGTTAGTGATTTCCATTTTTCTTCTGGCTTCTTGGGTTTACTATTTTCTTGATGGTTGTATGGCGATTAAACATCAGTGGGAACCACTGCGTTCATACCCAAACTCTTCTTACTTGACTGATTTCCTGTCCGTTACTTCCGACTGGTGTACATTCCTAACGTTGCACAGACTTTATGAAACTTAGATCCTACCGTCGAAGAATCCCACTATTTGTTTTTGTGAGTTAAATTTCATATAGAATGAACATCACCTACAATTGATCGCAGTCGGCCCTTTTCGAATTCCAGGTTTACTAACCAGCCTAACCCAATTGCGATACATACAAACCGACTTGCATTAAATACGATGTGTATACATGTGTCAGGGTAAAACCGCAAAGGGTGTAGCGTGTAGTTGTTCTTTGACTGTGCTGGTCTTTAATGGCTAATCAGATAATGAATATTTCCGACCATATCCATTTGTATGTCATGTATGTCATTTTGACAATCTGCCAGAAACCCCAAACGAGCAGTTCCTCCGGGTAGTTCCAACATGCAGTTGTTGATTTTGTGAGTTACAACAACCACTGTCATGTGTGTTTTCCACGCCCTTTTATCATGCATCACTATGCAGTTTAACTAAAGCTGACTTTTCTTGGCTTATCTGCTGTATTCCCATCTCAGACTGGTTATATTTGATCAATGTGCAAGCTAACAAGCACCCATCAAGGCTTCTAGAGAGGTTGAGAGAGAGGGTTTTTAGCAATCTTTTGTCTCCCGTGTGGAAGTGGTAAACGACTGTATTGATCTTTTTGGGTTTCATGTGGGCCATGCTCATTCGGGAATCGTAACCACTACGCACGTATAAGTGTCAAATTATTTGTCCAAATAACATTTCGTAGTCTCATGGCTAGATGCCCAGGCTGCCATCTTGACACCTACTTAAAAGTAGCGAAATCGGTATCCATGAGCGTGTGGTGTTGATTGTACTCTAGTAGATTGAAGTATTTGCCTGTCATTTTGCTGGTCAGTAGAGCCAGTTGGTGACGTGGCAAAGGTGATTTTAGTGTGAGTTCATGATCTTACCCATGGAGAATTGTGGTCCACAGAACATCAACATCATGCCTGTGCCGATACTAATCACTTTCAAAGCAGCGTTTTTATTTGTGCCCCCGGGGTTCTTGCAAATAATCACCATTTATGTGTGGAAATTGTTCGGCATTCGTTTCTCGTGCAGTGACACCTTATCAAAACTACTCTCGTAGTTGTTCCCTCATTATCTCCCGTAATTTCCCTTACTGTCGAATACAGCGGTGTGGATTTGTTACGCACTTCTACACTCGTTTGCTTTTTTATCGATTGTTATTGCCAAATAGGTGTACTTTTTGTTCCTTTCATACACAAGTTAATTATTTTAGTTTTTACCTGTTGCGATGTGTCCTTTATGGCCTATCGATCAAAAGAATGATAATTTTGTAGGTTGTGAGGCATAACAGCATGATAAACAAGCTTCGGACTAAAAACCATTCAAATACTTTGCGTAGATATACCCCCAGAATGGCAGTAATCATTCTTTAGATTTATAAAATCATTTTGTCGTGTTGTCTCCTAATAAGAGATTCAACCTGCAGATTCCATCGTTTTATTGGAATGTGTGCACATTTAACTTGGCTTAATGGAGTCTATCGTGGTTGTCTTTCAGGTCTTGTCTTCGTTTTGGTCATGTCTGCATATGTGGAATGTGTCGCTTTTTTCGTGATTGTATACATTACTGAACTGAATCGTTATTCAATCGTGAGTTGTAGGAATACTTAGTTGAATGATTGAGTAGTAGTCCATTGTAGTTTAGTAGTCAGTTTGACAGCCATAAACATTGCATGATGTGCAATCTAATGCAGTTGGAGTTGAGTTCTTATTTCTCCTGTATTCTGATATGTTTAAAACAGGGTCGCGATAAGTCGGTTGTAGTGTAGTTTGACTGCCAGTCATTATCGTGGGTTCGATATTCAGTTGTCACGTTTGCTTCTTTCTGGGTTTGTGCAGCTTGAGTATCCAACCCTCATGTGACCTGGCTTACCACATGATAGCAAATACCTTGTAGTGCAGAATCTGAAAATCCTGACATTTGTATACCAGTGCATAAACAGAGTTGTTTGATTACTGTACGGTGTGACCACTGGTGGGTTGGTTTCCCTTTTACCAGACGTTAACCATCAATCCTAGGTTCTCGGAGATGACATTTATTTGATGCTCATAACGAAAACCCGCGTGTATTGAGTGGTGAGTTCGTTGGTTGGTAGAGGGAGGGAAGAAAAATCTTTGCTGGTGCGTTCCTGTCTCTATTTTGGTCGGTGTTTGAGGGTGAGAAATGTGTGTTAGACGTTTCGCAGGTATAAAGGAGAAAAGGAATATAAGCAAGTAAAACGAAATTTCACAGAAGCTACTGGCGTTCAGTCATATCAGCGATGAATACTGGAAAGCACTGAAGCAACATCTCGTGAGTTATGTGCATCTGGTAACCTGTGAGAATGGGCTATAGTAACTATCAGGAAACTTATGGTATAGGTTGTCTCACGTATATGCTGGTTGAATAAAATATTGGGACTGTCAATCAGCTCAGTAGTGACCATAGATTTGGATACTGCCTTCCAATGTGAACAGAGGCACTTCTGTCTATTCATTAACCTAATTTCAGCAAGTGACCCATTAGACGTTCACTCTTGTTTGGTAGGAGGAGATTTATCACTGTATGACCCACGGTGTGTTATATTTTATGGGTAAGAATTATTTCTACCGAGATGTCTGTAATTAACTGAGGGTTAATCTAATTCAGCCAACCTCTTCGGATAAGGGATTTTTCTGAACCCCATGATTGTTCTGGTGACTCGTCTCTTTCAATAACTGCCAAATCTTTTTCAAGAATAGCAGGCATGTGTATTCGTTTTCAGATGTCGGCAGATTATTGAAGTGAACATAGTGGAAAACACTTCAGGGTGGACTGCTTCACGAATTCTATTCAATAGATTCAAGGTTATTAGCTACTTTTTAGCCATGGCTGCATATTTTGCAGACTTACTCAAGCTGTCTGTCTTTAGGGTCCGTAAATCTCGTTCACTTGCTGATACGAGTAGTTTTGTTTCCAAGGTAGTAGCCTGCTCATTTCCTATGACGATTATGCATGACTTTACATGTGTTGACCTCGAACGACAGGTTAATTTTTATGAACATTTCAAATGGTTTTGTAAGGTAATCTTTCGGAAACTTTGCAACACGCCAGTGTTTTATTTTATGGCTCCAGAACAACATCAGTAAGTTTACTGGGCTGGGAAATCCAAGACCGAAAAGAATGAACAACAGGGTTCCCAGGATGGATCCTCGGGGAGAGCCGCTGTTCGCTGTGAGGTGTCTGTTCACCCTGACTTCGAACGTGCGTTCTATTAGATCATCCGTAAGCCACGTGAATAAGCGCCCATCGAGGTCCTAATTATGGCGGTTTCGTAGCAACATGAAGTGATCAACCTTGTCAGAGGTCCTGGAACAGTCAAGGTAAGTCACACAATAATCAGTCCTACGTCAGCCGTCTTCGTCCAAACGTTATGAGTTATCAGTGGATTCTTGATGTATGTGTGTATTGTATCAAATGCATTGACAGCAAATTACTTTCATAGGTTGGTGCCATCAAATCACCTGACGATCCACGTGATGACGTATCACGACTTCGTTGGTAATCACAGATACTTAAAGAATAAAATTAACTCCTTCAGCTCAGTCTGCACCTATTGAAGGCTTTCTGAGGATTTTGTAATCAATCGCAGTAAAATTACCCAAACTTCGACTGCTAACTTTTTGCTATTGCTTCTGACTCAAACTTATGGTTAGCATTTCTATTGTTGAATTATTTCGCGTCGTTCGTACTCGATGCAGGCGATTGTTTTTTTACCATTAAAACACGAATCTCGTTTGACCACGGCTTCAACCCATTGAATTCGGCTGACCCACGGGATTTGAGTTTTTGAATTGTTAATGCTTACCAGCGATATATATATATATATATATATATATATATATATATATATACTGTTTCAGACTGGAAGCATAACATGGACATCCCTGTATTTAAAAAAACCCAGTGAAAACGTTCCGAGAAAGACTACTTGAAGAGCCATGAAGACTGAATCTTTTTCTAGAAAGACTGATATCATTAGGCTAAGCCTCTGTGCACTACGAGCATTTAGAAGGGGGTTTAACAATAGCACGCGAGCTTCTGCACACAGCTTGTCGTGGAGGTTGCCGCGACTCAGTGGTAATTACTCCCTGCTATCATTCTAGCGGTTTCGGGTTTGAGCCCGACTACTGCGGTTGCTCCTGCTCAGCTTTAGGCAGTCTGCTAGTATCCAGTCTATATGCAACCTTACGCATCACATGTTAATCGTATGGTGATTCAAAAGTGGAACATTAACTCCGCATAGTGTGTAGTTAGTGAAGTAGCTTTCAACCTACCTGACTTACAAACATGGTAACGGCTTCAACTCCGCATCTGTGAAGGAATGTGAGCTACATGTGAATCCTGACAAGAGCGAAAACCGAATACTGTGCGTCCGGATTGTTGAAACTTCCCTGAAAATAAGTGGCACTTAGCCCCTGTCAATCAGAATCTTCGATTGCTCACCGATGTCGTGCCTTTGCTGATGTTTGAGTTTAACCAATAACACTGTTCGTGCGTTACATCCTGCAAGTACCCTGACACAAAATTCAAGTACACTAATGTCTCCTTTTATTTGTGAAGTCATCTCACAGCCCCGTCTCTTATTTTCTCTTGTCTTACATGTGGAATATCTATTGGTCCTCGTAATTTAGATTTTTTCTACTTGAGAGTCTGTGTTATTTCATCTACTATCTGGGTAAGCGACTTTGGCCCACTGAGTCTCAGCCACCTCCAGTCACATTCCCGCCGGTTTACGCCAGATGCGGTGTGTATATGACTGTACCATTAAGTGTTGTGGCCCGAACTATTTCTGATGGTGTATGTGTGCAGGGTTCTTTTTGGTTTAGTGAACTATGACCGACTACTTCTTTGAAAACGAACAATTTCGGCCGACTGACTGTGTTATCAATAATGTATTCGTTTTTTTTGCCTTGGTTTCCCCATGCAACTGTTAGCTAATGATCATGGGTAGAAAATGCTTTTGATCTGTTTTGATCATAAACTGGACTGAGTTGCGTGGCTTTGATTTACTTTCTTTCTTGATGAGTAGTAGAGGATTTTGATTTTCGTATAGATTGAACATCACCTCCAATTGATCGCAGCTGTCGCATTTCCACAGACTTTCCAGTCGGCCCATTTCTTTCATTCTTTTTGCAAAGTATACTCGTGCTATTGTTTGTTATTCTACTTAATCTTGGTGTACTCTATTGCGTCTATTGTAAAGTTTTCCGTTGTCTACTCTGTAGAATTTTTCGTGCGTCGCCAATACCTGCTCAGCTTCTCTCTACAGCCAGGGACTTCATTTCATTTCTCATTAGGTGTTTGTTTGCCCACTTGCGAAACATGTGGATTTAGCTTCTGTGGGAATTCTGAATATATTTTCTGCATTCCACCTAACTTGTTCCTGGCTTACACGTTCTCTGCTATATTAATTCATGTCCTTTGTGCATGATGTGATCGTTGGTATACATCTTTTCTCACGTAATTTACAACGAAATAAGGTATGTGCAGTTTACAGTCAACTAGGCTAACTAGGAATGCTTCTTGGTTCTTTCTGTCAATACTACTTATATTTATTTTGTTGCCGGTCTTATCTGAGGTAGTTTTCCGTCGCAAATGACGGCATTCTTGCTTAGTTTGCACTGTGTTGCTGGCCAGCTATACATTCCGGCTTTCCACCTACGCCCGACGAATGCACCCACATTAGGTGGCTATGCCAACTGGGGAATCTATGTTCCCATTACATCCCCGTTTGCGTTTTCCGATCGATGACTGAGGACTGTGCGTTTGTCTTCCTCCGCATGAATAACTGATTGGTTGATTGCTATTGGTGTTTTTTCTCTGTATGTCATGGTCAACTATTCATATGATAGATGACAGTTGTCGTATGGTTCAAAACCCATCTAACTTCTTTTAATAGACCCCCGTCTGATACAATATCGTTTAACAGCAAATCAGTCTGTTTCAGTCAACTACATCTTGTCGGTGACTGATAATCAGGTCTACGTCCTTAGCTGATATCCATGGTTCATTGATGGTTTCGAGGTCAGATCGGTTCTCATGTCTTTAGCTAACCGGTTTCCGATATACGTATCATGTTCCACCTGAGATGCTGCGACTATGCAACCCGTCTTTTTAATTCAGAATTTGAAAACCCAACACAAAGACATGGCGATTTGTGTCAGTAATGAATTGACACGTCTATGTCGCTAAAATTCGAGTGTGTTTATGAATACTTTTCCGATACCTGTGATCGGATATTTTCGCTGATCACTTTAACAGTCACGGTCAGGTCAGTAATTCTGAAATCAGTGAGACATTCACATTTACGTTGAGTAAGAATTTGTCTACATTGAATCTATCCGTCTGATCGGCTGTCAACTCAATTTCAGTTCAGTAGAAGAAAAGCACAATTGTTTCCGTGTTTGGCCGGTTGAACGTGCTGTTACAATGTTGAATTTTATTCCTATACCCTTTGGCTTTTGGTAACCGTATATTTTCTTGTTGTTGTACAGGGCCGTACACACTTGTCGTGTACAGTCAGCGCGAGACTGCTATCCTGCTCAAAGTGTCCCACTCAGGTTTTTCTTATGAAAAAAATTTCTGTCACATTTGAGACCACACCTCAGCGATGGTTTGAGGATATTGCTCGACCTCCGTTCAACCAAATCGTCTGGGGCTTACAAATACAGAATGTTTTGACCCTGTCATGTGTGGCCTATATAGTCGATCATTTGTGCTTGAGAAACGGTGATAGCCCTGGCATGCGGCCTACACGATATTATTCGTGCGTAACTCCGTTTTCGTGTTGATGACGTTGCTATGATGTTGGGACTAACGCCATGATGAGTTGTTTACTATATCAGACATTCTAGAGTTCATACACGGAACACGGTTACTACGGGCGAAATGCCGAAACAGGTTTTTGCCTCAAACAGCGTGTCTTAATTTGCAAAATGAGTTCAGCAGGCTAGACGTTAAAAAGGCCGTTTCATCACTTTTATGCCATCAAGACATACGTTTATTACACTGAAGAAATACGAAATAGTAACACTCAGGAACTGAGTTAATAAACGATTACGTGTTTTCACTAGAGGTTTGACGGTTAAAGAAACCGGGCTTTAGCGGTTTGGTTAGATGGCCGTGCCCTGTTTGTGCGCAACCTGCTGTGCTACAGTAGATTGCATCAGCGGTGTTGTTGTTTCTCGATTCTGTTGACAGTTAGGTTACATCTTTAGTAAGCTGAAGATGCTCCATGTGAACGCGTGTGCAAATTGAATCACGCGTTTTTCCCTTCAGCTGGACTAAATGACAGTCGTAGTCGCAGATAAATTGGCTACTTGCCAGGTGTGTGGGGTCTCAGATGTGTAACAGCCCCTTTAACCCCGAAGACGATCTCTTGCGTTTTATTCTCACCGTTAACCTTTCGCGTACCAGGGGGTCTTGCTGTTGATTCTTTTACCGACAGTCAATACTCAGTTGAAGGATATGGCTCCAGTCGGCAATTCATTTTATTCTACTGTTTACGACAATGTGTCAGATTTCTCGTCACTTCTTTATTTGACACGTCCGACGGTAAAAGTGCTTTGCTTGCTAGTCATCCGCACGAATCCTTCACTATCGTCAGCCACATTAAGAGTTTGTGATTCGTCTCAATGGAGAAGATGGTCGCTGTCAGATTGGTCCTGCATCTTCCTAACTCTCAGGCAATGGCTAGGTATTTCTTTTTCGTGGTGGACTACTTTCTCCCCGGTTCTGTCCGTATCAATTGGCATGCCCAGTGGTTATGAGAAAACTGTCCCGACTACAATATCACGGGCGTCAGTTGACACGACGAATGTTTTGGTTTCTGAATCGTGGACTCGTCGAAACTTTCTGTTTGAGTTATTCAAACGTTCTCTTTGCTAGTCTTCAGTCCGGACGAATTTCTTCTCTTTTCTCAGCAACTGGAAGAGTTGGTATGCTTTTTGAGAGCACATCAGCATATAGTTTGAATCGTAACCTTTTGTTCTGAGGGAGGATCCAGCCGACGCCTCTTTTTTGGGTTTGGAAAATTCTTGGTGGTTGTCAGCTTTTCTGGCAGTGGTTTTTATGTTTTACTAACTGTATATTTTACACAGACTTGTACTTGCGTCAACTTGACATTTCTCAGTGCTCAGTTTTTGACCGGCTTCATCGATTCGAGTTAGCACTCGTCTTAACCGTTTTGCTTGTTCCGACACTGTGCTGGTGAATATTATGGTACCAAACCCATGTAAGATCATCTCTTTATGGTCTTCCGGAATGCGAAGTAAGAATCGTCTCAAGATGGCTGAGATGGTACAGAGAACGAACGACATCCTAAAGAATTCGTGTTATTGTCCTTCCACGCAAAAAGCGATATCTGCTGTGTCTTCCTGTGTTAGTGTTAGGTATCAGTAACCGGAATGCAAGTGTTTATTAAATGTTATCTTGGTTCTATACGGGAGTGTAAAAATCCTCTCTATTTGTGGCACCGTGAACACATCTTTGGTTGTTCCGCTATCCGGATTCAACACAATCGATAGGCTCCAACTACCTTTCTAATCGATAGTATTGATGACGAAAATGGGCTGCATGTCCATTGAATCGTTAGGTTCTTCAGCATGCCCTTTAACTACTTGCGTACCGGTATCTACTGGACTCAGTTTTTATGATGCTCTCCTGTATATTGGTTTATATTCCCCATCTGGCTGTAGGCCTGTTGAATGTCCGGTCCATTTACACTGTCCGTGCTGGTTGTCAGCAATACCTTGCCTACTGACTTGAAATAAACATTTTTGTAGTGTCCCAGCAACAACTCTACCCAACCGGCACCTCTCTGTCATCTCGTATTTTCACCTCATTACTTACATGTAGTTCGCTCTTTTTTAGGACTTCGGTTGATGCAGCAGATCGACACCTATTGTCATTTTATCGTTGTTGACCATTAACATTTCATGGCATAGCCTTCCACCACCTGTCTGAATATCAACATTCTGAGTCGCCAGTATTTTTGTTGCTTTCCCTCCGACCAACTTACACCCCTACAGTCTAGCTTAACTAGAAACCCATTTGTTCTGCTTCCAGTTAAGGCTTCAGCCCCCGTATCTACTACTGCGGTCCTTGGTGCTCTTTTTATCGATATGTGTCTTCACTCGCAGAGCATCCACGTGACTGCATAGTACCACAGAAAAACAAGAGGAACACTGCTGCCTAGCCGTTGACAGTTATACTGTCCTATCCCGTTCCATTCACAACAACGATTGTGCTAGGTTCGTTCACATGCCTGTCGTGGTTTTGGTCTGATTGTTTCCGGATTAGTTTTCAATTTATCTACCGATTTTGTCAACTGTTCGGTTTTCTTCTTCAAGTCGTTGACTTCTAGCCTTCGACTTCCGTCTGTATGGGTAAACATCACTCCAGTCAGCTGGTCAATATGTGTGACCCTGTCCTTCATATTTTATATCGCAATTCAGGTGGCAGGCTCAGAATTATTCGCCATCTTGCCAATTTATCCTTTGCTTTTTCGTTTGCGACCCGTTGATGCAACGTTAACTACCTTACTAGATGTTGACAGTCGACTAATGGGTTTTGAATTTCGCAGAACCCGTCACCATAAAAACGGTTCACCACCTGCCACTGGTCTTGTTGTTTGGTAAACTCATAGATCAATGCCTTCAGCATTTCTTGATACCAAACTGCAGTCTCTGTTTACACAAGGTGTGGACAGACTTCGTCCTTCCAGTGCGTAGGGTCGGAACTGCTATTAACGAGTGTGCATCGCTTTCCAATCTTTCGCACGCTATAATCGCTTCAAATTATGACAGTCAATCTTATGCATCTACATCTGCGCATAAACTCGACCACGACAGCTTTTCGCGTTGTGTTTAGAACACACTGACATTGTCGCGAAAGGATATTCAGGTTCTTTGATGTTCGATTCACACGTTCTGGAGTCGCTCGTGCGCTCGCGTTTCTGAAATGGAGTTGCAGTTCACAACACAGCAAGGTTCTCATTTAAAAATCCTGTATGCTTGTGCCTGGTTTGTTTGACTGACTTCTTCTGTCATGAATTTTCACTACTTGGTCTCATTTCCCGAATAGACAAGTCTAATTTCAGGTCAGCAGAAGTGCTGTCTCTCAAGGGCCATAGGGTTGTTTGCAGAAATTGCCATCTTGGGACCTCCGTAGCTTGGCGATGACATAAAAATATTGGGTTTATTTGAAGGTTCTTGTATTCTTTTTTGTTGCGTTTCTGCCGTATTGTATCAGAACTGATGAGGTCGTGCCCAGTTGCGACACTGACTTGCAAGAGTTATCTATTGACTCTAGTCTTTAACTTCTCGAAAAAAGCTGACTCAAGGTCTGTACGCGTGTGAAAACTGGGTCAGTCGTGAGTGATATTCACTTTATGTCTCCTATGCTCACCCGTTGACGGTGTCCGTGTATTGGTAGTTGTTAAAACGGTTTCAGGTACTAAAAGTTTTGTTTTCTTTCATCAATAGATTCGCACATGATTTCATCAGGAAAGTAGGCGGTTCTAAATGCGAACTTAACTTTTACGGTAGAATCGAACGGTAAAGATTTCTAATCTTAAAGTTTATCATGACAGGAGTACGATGTAGAATGATCGAGACTTCACAGTGTGCGGCGTTCGTTGCTGCATGTATTACAAGATCATATGTTGGCTGCATATTCTCAAACCACCAAAATATAAACAAGAATAACGCACTGGTTAGGGCTCAAGCTTACGATCATATCTGACTGGCAGCAGACCGTCGTTATAACTGAACTACTGCAGTAGAGTGTACCAGTCACACTGCGTGTGTACTTGCGACACCTCTCCCGAAGTGTAAATGTTACTTTACCCAATGAATGTTTGAAACTCGTACCGTTTTGGTTATTTTTCTGTGTTCTCTGAACACAACTTACTTTCGTGCCTAATTGCCATTCTAATCCTGTTACTTCTTCACAATGTCTCAATATTTCTTGGGTCGTTTACTAATTGACTGACAAATGAACGTTTGTACCTGTTATGGGTTCTCTTGTTTCTATGAACAGAAACGTACTAGCTCAAACGTTGATTCGGTAATTCGGTCTTTGATTAAGCGAGCTTGGCCACGTTTTCACCTTCAGTTTACCTATTTAGTCGCTCAATTCCTTCATTGTACAAACTCGAATCTCCCTCAGTGTGCTAGAAGAAAATGGTTATTCTACTCAAGCCATCTTTGATCAAATCCTGCCCGTTCTATGTTGCTGCAATTTCAGCTTAAAACATTTATAACACCACTACTGATTTGACACTTTTAATGAGACCGGTTACGACAAGGTGTGAGTTTTCTGAACTGTAACATCATCCTGTCTCCAGCCGATTTTTGTTGTTTGTTCGCTTAATTTACTATCCTTACAACGGCCTTAGGTAAAATCGTCCGCACGTTTCTCTTTGGTGCGTGTCGTTCAGTTTAGAGTACTAAATTAATTAGTGTCATGCCACAGACGACCTGTTTTTAGGATTTGGAATCCTTCACCAATCACGCTACCTGCTGCAATACCAGCGCACCTCATGGGTAACTCACTGCGGTGACAGCCTCAGCTGAGCTGCACAGTTTGTTTGCTGGATATGGAAATTCCTGTCATAGTTGATCGTAACAGTGCCGTCAACCAATATTTTCAACAACAAGCTTGATGTACCTTTTCAACACACTAAGCCGAGTTGTCTGATAACATACCCATCATAATCCTTCCGAATAATTGGGGCTGCGTTCTCCCTTTCAGTATTGCTACTTGTCCTATTTTGTTTTCTACATATTCGTCTGCATAGCTGATGGACTGGTTGATTTTTCTGCTGCGGGTTCATCTTCTCCTCTCTGTGTAGTTCGTTTTCTCATTTGCATCCTTATAGCAGTTGATTTTCTCGATTCGTCTTAATGATTCCATCACAGTTTTTGTTAATCGTTTCCCTGCAAACCGTTCAGGACAGAATCGGGCGTACACTCTTATCCACTCTGTATCCTTGCCACTAATCGCGTGAATATATATATATATATATATATATATATATATATATATATATATATATTCCTCAATATCTAGCTCTGTTGTACTTCGGTATAAAACGCATCACTAATGTTCTACAGTGATTGTGACAAACGCGAATTTATAGTTGTTCAGCCATAACGGTTAAGTGATAGATGTTCAGGTTCCTGACGTTAGTGGTTTCGCGCAGTTGCTGATTCCTCGGCTGATTGTCTACTCATCTGTGGTGAATAAAGTGATTTGTTGTTATTACTTTTGTTTGTGCAGCAAATCCTCCTGAGTTGTAGAACAAACAACATGATCAACGGTTGGTTTTTATTCTTATTTGTCAACATATTACAACTGTATACTTTCGAACAACGCTATAATTCAGCCACGTGTTTTAGTCAGGCGACCAGACGTTTGTAAAAATGGATCAGTGAACATCATCTAGCCTGACTGTGAACCAGTATGTTCAAATCGATCAACGACACAATCGTAGTACACCCGGTCAGTGGGACCATCAGGCTGACCCCAGGCTTCCTGTGCAGTCTATTTTAGCGGTTCTCAAAGTTACCTTCCTTAAATTCCTTGATGCGACGTAATCTCCCTCTTGATTTAAAAAAGCTGACTATCTTCTCTCAGTATGTGAACACTAAAATCACGGCAGGGATCTAATCTAGCATGCGGTTACATATAAACGCAAAGGTCATTCTGATGCATATACTTGGCGGTGTTATATTAGCTCATCAGCATTTGATTGAAGATCATCCAGTAAGGGTTATCTCCAAAAGTATGCAGCACCCTCCTGTCGCCTCCCTTTCATTTTTATCGAGGAAAACGCTAGTCTCTAGAGTTCTAGTCAGTCAACTTAAAACGTTTAGGCAGCGGATGTCAGTCATTTACGAACTTTTTGCTACCCACTTGCGTGAAACATGCGTAATGCAAACAACCAGTTTACTCAGGCCGTGAAGTTGTCCTAGTGAAGGTTTTGATCTAGTTGATTTCATGCTCTTCTTTATTTGGACCCTGTTTTTGACATAAATTCTGTGGTGACCTCCAAATCACTTCGCGGTTCGTAGCTGAAGTGGCTAGCTGTTTTCTACATCACTTTACCGATAGAAATCACCGAGTAAGTTCGTTGAACATAGATATCTGTAATGATCTGATAAAGAATGATCAAAGTCAGTTGTTTGCCACGTTATCCTCTGGGGTTGAGCGTGCCATACGATCGAAAGTGATCATCATAATACTGGTTCTCTGTTACAGCTCATTTTTTGGTTGTTTGTTATGTACTGCCAACGGAACATGTTTTGGGTAGAGATTATTTACGTCTGAAAATTCCGGAACATCTTTTCTCTCTTCAATGACTACTGATACTCTCATCTTCTCCTCTGATTTCTTTATGGTGTGTGAATTTTGCTATTCTACTGTGAACAAAAGGTGGTTAATTAGTGCAGATAATGAAGCCGTCCGGCACACACTACGTTGTTCTCTGTGACACTTTATCGCTTATTTATGGTCATACGTCACTTTCAAGCGGCTGTATATTTTGGACGGAATAAAACTAACCCCACGAACTCGATTCCGAGGTTGTATTTAACGTAATTGATACCATTTGTCACATGACGAATATTGTGACCATTTTATTGTTTTTTTTTCCCCTTAAAATCTCCTGACATTAGAGGCTACAAATATTTATAAATGTGACAGCATTTCACTGGTCTTGAAAACCAAACGACTTTTACTATTTTTGTCCTCTCTGTCATCTTGTCTTCCTATGTCGTATTGAGTTGAGTCATGTGTAATCATTGAAGTCTGACATATTTGGCCATAACGTTTTTTTAGTGTGTTACTGCTCATTGACGGATTGGGACTGTCTGTTTGACAGTAACTATTTGAGATGACGTTATCCGAGGTCCAAACAACGGGAATACAGGCTTTTAAGCGTTTCTACCATTTGATCCAAATCCTGTTCATTCATTACTGGTGGACGATGTCACGAGTAATAGAAACTGAAGGGATGAGACCCATCTACTAAGGACAACTACCTCTTCACTCAGGCATTCAACATTAAGATTCTTATACCATGCAGACACACAGTCGAGCTGTAAGTGAATTGCGGACATCATCAGCATGTCTTCCATACGGCTTTTGCCACATTACTATCGGAAGGTGAATCAGCAGCATCAGCTCAGCCGACTTATTCTCGTCACCGTTGATGATATGTATGAAAGTTCGTTTCACAAACGTTTCCTCATCTCGACTGCAAGTGTGGAATTTGGGCCTCTCCAGCCGATAAAAACAAATTCATTTGTCCTACGTCTGGTCTTATCTATTGTAACGTCATGCTTACATCTTACCCGTCAGTTTTGGCAGCCGATCTGTTAAGAAGGTGAACGGCCCAGTGTCATCGCTCTTTACTAATCTGTGATTATTCGATAAGCTTGCTGTCTGCAAACTCGTCATCCTCCATTAAAACTCTGATCGTGTAAATCATGTGACTAGAGTCCTCTAGTTCTTTTCAGGCTAATGCAACCGACGCTATTGCAATCACGTGACTGTGTGGGACCAACGCACCTGGTGGTGCTTCTCGTTCTGGTTTCACATCTTTTTTAATTGTGAATGTTTATTGGCTGTTAGCTTTCCTGAGCACATTCTTAACGTGCTCAGCTGTTACGTTACATATGTGCTATTCACATTTCTGTCATCACAATCATCGCAATTTCTTAGTATCCTACTCTTTAACACAAGAGTCGACAACCTTCCTCCGAGTGGGGTGCTGGATACCATAACAGCGAATGACTAATGGAACGCATCCACCGGCAGCTAACGAGCGAACTTAGCATTAGTAAAACCAGTTGGTTTAATAGTGATGTTTTCCTCCTCAAATGTGTGAAGTCTTTCATTGTTCGACGGCAAACTGGATGAAGCCAGATGCGGGGCTCCGTTTGTCTGACTTTCTTCCTAATGGGTTCATAGTTTGGTAATTGCTGATCGCACACCGAAGTGTTGTCAACCCCCGGTATTGTTTTGTGTCAGTTGCCAATTCATAGTGTGACCCATCTCATAACTTGTACTGATTTCGGTCCTCTCACTCAGGGTGATGACGGCGTGGTTGGATGTTATTATCACGCGGCCAGCAGCACAGTTCGTGTACGTGCTGCCTACAACAGCGAATCGGGCAAGTCCACAATATTCTACACGGGACCAGACGAAGTGAGTCGCGCGTTGGTTTTCATTGGTTTTGTTGTCCTTATGTTTCTCTCCGCACCACTTAGACGTGTTTTCGCTTGATGCGCGTTTGTGCTGTGCAAGCTTTTCAGAGCCAAATTTCTTGCCACACTGGGATGAACTAGCTAACTGATGACATTTGAGTGCATTGGACGTTGTTCCAAGTGAGCGAATTTTATTTTATGATTACACTGCTTCATTAAAGACCATATTGAGTCGGAATTTTACCATATTAGTGGTTTTTCGCGGTTTCCTTCCCTCTCTTTCTCAGAATTTCATTGTCTAATTTGGTAGTTGCGTGGATTCCTCACGTGGAGGTGGGGGATTAAAACGCTGTTAGGTTAGGAACCAGCTAAGATTCTTTATTCACAAAGCAGCTTCATTATTTAGATAGCCTCTACTCAGATAGTTTACTAACTGTCGATTTACTCCGGATGACTCCGGTTTTGATGGTGCCGTACAATCTTCAGTCAATGTTACATAGTCAAGCCTGAGTATTGGCGCCAGTCTCACTGCATACAACTAAGTGAAGCACTTGCAAATCTGCCTGTTAGAGCCATTAGATAAGACACTAATATGCTTAAGAGGAACGTTTTGTACCAAAGGGAGTCCGCCGTCAAACAGGGCTTAGACACTTTGTCCTGTTACAGCTTGCACACAATTTGAACAGGTTGGTTAACTGATCGCATAGGCTATAGTTGTGAGCGGGCACGAGCGCCCAAAATAGTGGATAAACCGCATGAATGTTGACTACGTATACGAATACAACGTCGAAACATTCGAAAAAAAATGCTGACGTTTGACAACAAAACATTTGCAGACTCTCTTGTCAACAGCCTATTTGCCTTGGGTGCGCGCTGCTGTGAGATACCAAAGAAACCGTGTCCTGGAATTTTCTACAGTTTCACAACGCCTTGTGCGCTGTCGTCTTCCAGTATGTCAAGGTTTCTACGTTGAACCATGAACGATCCAACTGAGCTTTAGTCACTGAGTGCTGATAGTCTACCCGAAAGGTTTATCACTGGTTGAGCCCGACATCCTCACGTTTTTAGTGGTTGGAACAAACCCTGTCGGATGGTCTCGCATATTTTCAGCTGTGTTCAGAGACAGAGTGTCGTGACTAACGATGCTCACTTGGCTTTATGGTAACGTCTGATTTCCGAATATCAATAAAAAATCGCAACCCATCGATCAATGACTAATCATCGTCTTCAAAGTGATATACTGTATGCACTTTTACAGCTGTGTGTTTCTGACAGTTGATACTAACTCATCGGTTAACTTCCTTTCTGACAAAATACCCCATCTTTAACACTTGTTAGTAGATACGAGAGACTGAAGACAGGCCTTCTACGATTGTGCAATACTTTACCAGCTATGGATTCCCCTTTTGATCTGCAATTACTTGTGAAGATGATGAGGGTATGAAGACAGTTGACTTTATTACACCTTGCTGGACATTCGTGGTATCAGAAGATTTCGTGAATACGAAGGAAGACATACCTGCCTATGATGAGTTTTCAGATGACTGAGGGGCATTTTTGCCATTTCGGTCCGCAATTTGAAAAAACGGTGGATGTCTATCGCACGCTACTTAATTCACGGTTTCTTCTAATTTCACGTAACAGGTGGATATATATATATATATATATATATATATATATATACGCTGGCGGCTGGGTCCCACATGCTGTCCAGGTATTGTAAAGAGGGTCGAACCTACCCGAGGGGGAACCTTGCAGACAAAATTCCCTACGTGGTGCGGTAGAGAGATAGCGCCTCTCAATGACAGATCAGTGGTGACCCAGTCCGTGTTACAAGACGGTCCCCCTTAGTTTCCGCTCGTGCGAGTCTTTTTGTGTTACTCACGAACAAGGCTGCTGGCAATACCACTGCACGAACCATACGACGATAAGTCTTTGAACTCTCAGTAATCACTTCAGCGAATGTTTCATGTCGAGTTACAGTACGTTAATAAATACTATCGATCACCCAATCATACAGTATCTAGTTCGACTACGGTTATATTAGTTGCCTGCATCTGTCGTTCCGAATCGTCTAACAGTGTTCAACTCTTATTTGACTCGGTAAGTCATGTAGTCTTGTAACGTACAGTGTTGGAATTCACTTGGGAAGCGGATGCCGAGTGACTACTGTTCGCACGGTTACTGTCTGCCCAGCCAATTTCCGATTGACATGATCATCATGTACACATGTTTGTTCAGATGGTGAACACCCATCCCCTTGAACGGATCATCGTAGACTGTGCTCCATCCATGCGAGCATCCTCTGTACGTTCACGCTTTTCGATTTTCCTTGAAAAATGTCGGTTTGCTCAGTCAAATGAAATGGGTCACGTCCCATTTATTACTCCTACGTATATCGTGCGTTTGCCAACTATCAGCCCACGCGTTCAGTGATTTGCATACGCACCTTGTGTGCACCGGTACTGTCCTGCAGTATGTATGTGACTCCAGTATGTTCGCACTTTTAACATAATTCGTGTCTTTCGGCTGTAGTCGTTGTCTTCCGTGTCCTGTACACCACGTTATCGAAAATCAATGTTCTTTCCGATGCTACAGCCACCGTTGCCATCACGCCTGGTGTGGTGTTTTTGCGTGTGGAGGCAGGAGGGGAAGTGCGAACTGTTTACCGGAATTTTGTACCTCACTTTCATAATCTACTACCTAATTGATCCCAGCTTACTTGTTCACGTGATCATGGTAAACAGTATGTCTTACAACTACAACAGTTGCCTGCTACAGTTGTGTGTATTACGAGGAACAGATCCACTTCAATGATTTTGCTCTTTTGATGCGATTTAATTATATATTGGAATTTGTGAGCCACGCTGCTGTGCGCTGTGGTTTAGACTGTTGTGTATCATAGATATGACAGACGAAGGGGTAACTGACATCTAAATAAATGAATATAAGCGGTATGAAGTGTTAAGAGTTGCAAATATACGCATACCATCAGCTACTACGCACTGCTGTGTTTGGGAACGTTTCTAATATTCCCTGTGGGAGGCCACATGGTTCCCAAAGTGACAAGCAAGCCACTATTAACCTCATTTACTGGAACTGTTATGGTTGTTGCAGTCCGGTGAAAACCTTTCCATTTCTGTCAACCGTCAGTAGTCGCATTCAACAGTGTAACAGACATTACACTGATATAATAATTGTGTAGCCGAACCAGTGTACACTGTTCATCGTTTGCTACAAACACGCGCATAAAAAAGTAGTCAGTCACGAAATAAATAGGCAGATGTTTACTGAAAGTTCTGAATTTTGGCCTTAGCAGAAACATTATCTGATCGTGTCGCTGCTTAATCAATAATCTCCCCATATATGGGACATCGCTTTGAGATAGTTTGTGTCAAAGGCGCATGTATAGCTGTTTTTGTTTCTGCTTTGATGTACGTATGTGATTAGTACGTGAATACATGCACAGTACACAAAACGGCTTTGGCTGAGCCGATTTCGTGCTTCGTATCAATAGGCAGTTCACTTTTTGCCCATGCAACATGGATGTTTGTCTTTTTGTTCGTCTCCGCCAACACCGATGCTGCATTTCAAGAACACAGCTTCGTATCCTCGTTCTATAACATCACTTTAAGGGATAAGAATAAGTACACAGTCACGCCATTCCTCAGTACCACAGAATAATCATCATCCTTACAGACAGCGACACATGATGGGTTCGTGCTGTTGGTTACCGGTCGTATAAATATGAGGAGAAGAACGAGCGCCGGCTAGGGATAAAAGTGGGAGTGGCAGTGACCAATCCCTTGATGTTTGACTTCGTTTCTCCTTGTCAGGTCACCGTCTTCCCACCTCACACCGGTCGGCCGCGATGTAGACAAGGTTTCCTGTGTGTGGTAGACGACCAGGTGGCACTCTTATTATTTGTCATACTCCTTTAAGCCTACACATGACGAAATATTGAACAAAGGAGCTCGCCTGACACTCACTGTTAGTTATCTACTTTCTGACCTCCTCTTTGGTTACCCGTTGTTGCCACCCAATGCAAACAATCGATTACAGGTATCGATGGATAAATATCTGAAGATGGTTCACCTCTTCCAATTGAGCCGTTAGGTCTCGCTGCTGTAATGTCTCATATCCGCTTTATATACGCGATCCTTAAATTTCAATCAGGAGCCTTTCCATCTACAGATATATCTCAAATTGGCGAATTTTGCCGTAGCCTTGAATGTACGAGCTTCTGTTTCATCCCGTACTCCTCTGAAACTGCTGACGAAACTTCTTGAACGCACAAACCTGTGGGAAACTTCCACAACCTCATAGTTCAACATCCACTCTATGTACTCATGACAGTCTTGTAAGATCATTACGTACTTTAAGGCTTCACTGCGCACTCCGGAACATTCGACAGACCACAAAATAGGGTATTTAATTGTCTGTACTCCGTAAACGTTGCTAGTCAACAACACCTTGTTATCAAACCGACATTTTATAAATCTTGCATTCAGCTGTAAGTTGGGAACAACAAAGGTTCAGCCAACAGGCTGTTTTCAATAAGTCCTCCTCCTTGGCTGGTAAACTTATATTAGCAGTAGATTGAAAGTTGGTCGCTTGGTCCGAAATTATGCTACCCTGAAAACTTCAACGGCCATTCACGTGATCCGTCTTTCGAATTGACTTCCGAACTATTTAAATCTATCCTAGTAAACGCTTGTTATGATTACTTGCATTATAAAACCTCGTTCTGTGAATTACTTGCAAAATCCCATTTGGGGGCACTTATTGTTTTGAAAGACAATTTTTAGGTTATAGTATCAAAGCCGGATAATAGAGCAAGAAGTTTTTTTTAGGACAAGGTTGATTATTGATGAGTAGTAGGGAATTTTGATTTCCATATAGATTGAACATCATCCACAATTGATCGCAGCTGTTGCATTCCCATTGACTTGCAACAAGTCAATGATTTCTGTGATTTCAACTTGCAGAGAAATCCTGGTCGAGGGGTCATAGATTGGAGTTAACAAACAGTAACTATGTGTCCTATTGAGACGATCTGGCGATCTGATCATTACTCACAAGCGAAATTGGTTGAGTGTTCACATATGATAATTCGGTCGTGCCTAACGTGAGGTCAGTGGCGCAGTGGTAAACACGGTTGCCTCATGAACAGCGTGGCCGTGGTTCTAGTCCTGGGAGTGACCAGGATATGGACTGCTGACGAGCTCTAATGAGAGCGAAACTGGAGTCTAGTGTTTCTGCTGTTCGAAAGGGGCCGATTGGAGAGTCTATGGGAATGCGACAGCTGCGATCAATTGTGGGTGATGTCCAATCTGTATGAAAGTTGATTACGTTGCTAAAATGTTGAACCTCTTGTAGGAAGGAATGAAATTCCGTAGTGAAAAAACTATTAAAGATAAGGTGTTGGCGATTGTCCTACGCAGAATGAAACGGACTGATTCCATTACTACCCATGTAGTTGATCTTATTCGTTTGACAGGATCCCGTATTTGCTGTTATAGGGCCTGCCTAGGATACAAAAAGAGGAAATACCACCCAGGCCGGTACTCGAAATACACAACTCCTTTACCTTACGACAACACAGTGGTCATCAAGCCCTGTTCATGTGATCCATCGTGATCATCACACAGCCAAAAAGGGAGAATTTCTCACTGTCTTTTTGGTCCCGGTCACCTTGTCGCGGAAGGTCAAATGCCGCATCCTATCGATAGCCGAGGTAGTCGCAATTCAACTACGTCACCCGTGGCTAAATACGGCCGTCCAACCTGGGGAACAATTTGTCCCTGTCTCACTGTTTCATTATTGACTTTCAGGGACCAACCTCATTTTGTCCCTAACCATATCGAAGTATTTCCAATCATTTATCTAGTCAGATTGTCCCTGCGTTATTTGTTGATCAGTAATTTTCCAAATCGTCACTTACTTTTATGTATTCATACTAGCCAAAGCAATCGGTTCACTGAAGCTCTGTTTCTCTTCATTTCTGTGAGGATTTACAATCACTCCACGCTCGTCTGTGGTAAAAGTGAACAACCGTGTTTAAATTGAACAGCCTCGGCATACACCGTTGTTCATACTGAAACTGCCTGACAGTTCACTGTACATTTTTAGCCTTAGCTGAAGTGTTTGAATATGGCTGTGACAGAGTGTTCACCTACTTGTTCAATGCCTCCTGCGTTTGAATGACCCTAAGATTGTAGATGTATCTGCTGAGTCGAATATATGTTTACGTTCGAGAAAAACGTCCATTCTTGACTGATCGAATCTGAGAGGCTACGCCAAAATTTGGCGGTGGATGAAAGTTTTTGTTCACGTCCTCGTCCAGGGATAAATCTTGCCAGTTCCCTACTTTGTGTTTACCTCCCAAACTTCATTGAGACGACAAAGCATAATGGATGCCGGCACCCTAGTTATGAATGCAGTCAAGCCAATCCCTCTGTGTTTTTCGCGAGAGTCCCTGCCTTCTTGATGGTATATAGAAGGTACTATCAAATGGTGCCAACAGAGACGGATGTTCTTTGTCTTCCACACTGGTTGAAACGATTGAGTCTTGGTTTCTGCCAATGTGTCCGTACCTTCTTTGATACTTACCGGTTGTAAAATCTGCCTAAGGCAAAAGGGGGCCCCCATCTCGTCAACTTTCTCAGTTATCCGTATCTCACAGTTGGCGACCAGACTATGCCTGAGTTTCTTATGTTTCGTCCTCCTTCTTGAGTACGTTGAGCTTGTTTGTGTATTACACTGCCACATCAATGGAATGTCATTGCCAAATTTTGAACACAAATTGTCTACTTAATCTTGTCTAAAATGTTTATGGAGGGCCACAACGTTATTCATATGTTACTGTTCCAATCTTCGTTTTGTGTCATAAAGTTTTAGTTCTAAGTGTGTTTCAGTTATTTCACATGCACAGACACTACCGTTGTGTTCGGTCATCAAAAATGACCGAATACTGCTGGATGTGACTTTTAGCTTTCGCACCCGAAGCGGTTTCACATCTGCCTGCTAGACAATTGCTCGATCAGTGTTAACCGATTGAGTGTTGGTCGAATCGTACTAAGCATTGTGAGATTTCATATTTTTGCATACGACTGATTGACAGTTAATTATAGTCCGGAATTACTTGTTTGGTCTGTGTTCGTCTGTTAGTTAGCTGTATAACGTGACGACGTCCTATACAACTAACGGAATCACATACAAACATCTTATTTACGTATTACCCACGTTTCCGGTTTTTGTTGTTAAATTGAAAGGCGGACTAATTTGTTTGGTCCATTATTTATGTAGAATCGTTAATTTCCTAGGTCCTTCGGAGATAGTTGTTCTAAACATTTCTTGGTTTTATTCAATAACTTTAGACTGTGTAAAGCGCATTGTTGAATTGACTCGACTGTCTTCTAACTTTTTGTGTCTCAATCCATGTTACTTCATTTTACTGGCCCTGCTTGCAGGATCTTCTTATCACAGAAGGTGAAGAACTTGGTGGAGCTTACAACGACTTAGATGGGACTTTACAATGCAGATTTCGACGTCGGGTCAGGCCTCTTGATATGATCAATCAGCTGATGGATTTGACCGCGCCTAATGCTTACTATTTGGTTGTAACACGTGGAGATGATGTGCTCAGCGGTGGTTTCGATCGACCGTTTGCCGGTGGTGAATCCATGGCCAAACAGAGTGTGGTGATCACTTCGTGAGTTTTAAGGGTCACTCTATGTGCTTCTTCGCTTGGCTACGCTCATGTGGACGCACATTCTTCTCGTGTCATTTTCGATTCTTCTGCTTCATATGAGTACTCTTATTAACCTAAAATGATGAAGGTTATGTGTGTATGTGCATGGTCGATATCACTATGTGTTCTTATCACCTCGAGTAAACCTTAATTGGTAATCGTTCGCGCTTCTGTTCGTTTGGATGTTGCTTTGTTTCTGCTTTCTCCTGTGAACGCTTCGATCTTATACTCTAATTGGTTAACTACGTTTGTGCACGGATTATCCTTAGTATTGTCACTACCGTTGTTACCATTATTTTTGTTGGTACTATTATAATTATTATATGGTGAATTCTTGACAGTTTCAGAAATTTACAAATCAGAGTGCGTAAATGTTTTTCGTGTTGTTTGGCTGACCCACCTTTCGTCTCCACATGTTACATCAACTCGGTATTACAATTTTCTGTGAGCCTTCCTTTGATGTCGTATTTAAAGTGTTGCTGATATTATCACCTGACATTGTGATAGAACGTTTACAAGTCGGTTTGAAAATCTGTATAATACCAACAGTGTGACCAAATTGCCGGTTGGATAGCATATTACCTAGCGCATTTTATTTCGGTTATCAAAAAGTGAAGTAAACCACTTCGTGTTGTACATTGATTCTCAACTGTTATATACAAATGTTTGAAAAGCGAAGTAAGTTACATGGTTTATGTTGTAACCAATTTCTCTGTATCTTTACGATTGCCTGATACAGACTGACTGCTAAGTTGACCAAGTATTGTCTTCATCTTCCGTTAGCCTCTATTTGTTCAACAGCTTATCAGCAGTATATATTTTTGGTGGGTTGGCCAGTTCCCCATTTTATTGACCAAGTCATTTTCCCCCTGGTATATTTCCAATAAGGTGTCGTACTATGATCTCGACCAGTTCAATGTAGCACACTTCACCGCTAAGTGACGACAGCAGTATTTTCCACAACTTTCTTCCTCACCGACCCCATATTTGTTGAAATTACCGTATAGCTGTTTAATGTGGTATTTGTGTGACAAACTTTCTTCTACACCTTTTTGCTTTTATCAAGCAACCTGGTTGCAGACGCTTTACCTCGCGTGCATATTCATCATTTATCCGCATCTTCCATCGATTTAGAAGCTATTGCGATGGCCCAACAAAACGATGTGGAATTTGGTCGATTACGTTCTCATCCATCTCTGAAATTCGTTCACCTACCACTCCTGCACTGTAATATCTCGACCGGTAAACCTTGATCTTATGTCTCTTCTGATTACCGGAGAAATATTTTCAGCCATTTCCATTCTATATCCAACCTCAGCATCCGCTCCACTGTTAACCTCATAACTGATCGTTCCGTCTGGCTGACCATACGCAAGGATCTACGCGAATGGACCAAACACCGTCTGTCCTGTCAACGAAGTAAGGCATACCATCACCACACCTCGAACTTTCAGTGTACCGGACCCCCGCTTTAAACACATTCACGTTGACATAATAGGCCTACTTCCACTCTGGAATGACTTTACTCATTTGATGACCTGCATTGATCGTTCCGCACGCTGGCAGCAAGCAACGTCCATACGCGACAAACATGCCGTAATATGAGAAGACAATATGTAACGTGTACGGTGAGGAAGAGGGGGAATGTAGAGGTTTGAAAAGAGAAAAAATTACGACGTTGCACACAGAGACTCATTACGGGCGCGACTGAATTCTGTCCCTCGCCATATCAGACAGCGTCCTCAACCATAAGTGTTGATTGTCCTTCGAACTTCAACCAGGAAGCTGGGAGCGTCTCGCTGAGACAAGCTTCAGTGTGAGTAACTTCATACCCCGAACGCAAGTCATACGCTGATCACCGGACTACATCTTCCAGCCCAACCCACTGTTCGCAGACAAGGCACTGTGTGTCAGACGATGACTTGACGTTCGCAAAATGAGGCCAAGACAACGAAGATTATGAGACGTGGTCAACATGCTCAACAGTCGACGGAGTCTTCAGTCTGATAATACGTCGGAAAACTTCGTCATTATTGACACGGTGTTCCCACCACACATCGCTGATTCTTCGGAAACAACGGTGTTCGAAAACGGATACTGTGTGAACATCCTCCACTCGAATGGACCAGGTTCCCTAGCCATCCACTAGGACCGCGTTTACACTGATATTGTAAACCCGGCCCTTTGCAGAAAGACTGCGATCATGCCGACACGCCATTCGAGCATTTGCCATGTGATGTGATCACATCAGGCGTTCCACCAGTGCTGATACAGAGTCCAGTCGTCTGTGTTTGTCCTTTGTGCGCAAATCATTTGCGTACTTTGAGTGAACTGAATCTTCCATGATCCAGGAGCTTTCCAGCTCCGGACTGTGAATAATAAATCTATGGCTACTCGTGGTAGCCCATGGCTCAGGTGTTGTACATGGAACGTTTGTTTACTTATCGTAAAAACTGTTTGAAGGATCCAGGTGCGAATTATCTTAGTTCCGGTCGTATTCAGACTGACAAAAGAAACTGAGTGCGCACAAATTGTCAGATGAGGTGCATGGTTAAGTTGGAATCCACTAATCTATAATAAGTCCGAAAGGTTGGGGCGTTGGGCGGAACACTGAGGGTCAATTTAGCTGGCCTCCTGCTTCTATTGTGCTACCGCAGCAAACCTGTGATGTAGCACTCTGGTCGTTAGATTTGGAATCACCCACTGAGACTCAGATTTACAATTACCTTTCGGCTCTCAGACGCAATAAGACCGTTGGCCCAGATGATTTCATGCCGGCACTTTTCGAAGAAGGCGAGGAGGCGTTGGCAGAGGCCTTGACTCAGTTGTTTCAATTTGTGCGAACGACATAGAGCATCCCTCTGTGCTGAGGCTACTCTGTAATAATTCCCGTGTCCTAAAAGGAATCCGGGGCTCTTGAGAAAGCCACAGGGGAATTAGCTTGATCCAAATCATTACTAGGGTTCTGGTATCCATTATACTTTGTCGATTCATTGCAGCTCGGAAGACAAATGTCAGGGAAGAACAGTCAGGGTTTCGTCCTGGGCTGGGTTGTATAGATCACATTTTTACCCTTCGTCAAATTCTGGAGCAACGTCATGTGTACCGTCGGACAAAAATCGCGGTATTCCTCGACTATAAAGGTGCGTTCGATTCGGTGGATCGATCAAAACTTTTAGTCTCTTAAACGCAAGGGTGTACCGATCAAATGTGTGAACATACTGTCGGGGCTTTATTCCCATACTTCAGCTCAGGTTAGGGTTTACGGTGAACTGTCTGACAGTTTCAGCACCATGAGTGGCGTACTTGAAGACTGTCCCCTTTCACCATTTTTGTTCAGTTTCGTGATGAATGAAATAATGGAAAACTGTTTGCGTCACTCAAATGATGCCGGTGTGGACCTCCTACTTGGTGAAAGACTGACTGATCTTGATTATGCTGACGACAAAGTGTTACTGTTTGACAACTTTCACGCGGCACAAGCAACGCTGAACGCAATTTCGCGTTCTGCTAAGTACTTCGGAATGCGCTTTGCAGCTTCAAAATATGAAGTGCTTCTGCAAGATTGCTGTAATTATGTAGATTTAATGTTAGATAACGATGTCATGGAGGTTGTTGACTGGGAAGCTGCAGTAGCGACGGCGACAGAGGTGTAGGGAATGAAGTAGATGAGCGTAGTTCCAAAGTTAGGGCGGTGTTCGATAATGTGAGACATCTATCGCGACAAAGAGGTATTCCTTTCTGGCTGGGACGTTCGTGACTCACAGAGTCAGTGGCTCGAGACTTTAGGTGACATGGGGTCTAACCGAGCTCAGTGGCGTGAATATTGTCGCTTTTTGGCCAAGTTGTCTGTGAAGTGAGTGCACCTAATGACGCGGGCCAGTGAAAACCGTAAGGAAACTGTCTTGCTGATGATCCCTTATTTTCACAGGGTTTGCTTTTTTCATTCGTGGTTGTGTGGCAATTAAGCATCAGTGTGATCCACTGATGTATTGCTGTCTGTAGTGATGATGGAAGTTGAAATCCAGGAAGTCTAATCTTCTGCTATTGTCAGTCATTCGATTCCATCATTTTCTAGGAAGGACTGCCCGGTTACTGTTTACCAAGCAGCCACGTAGAAGTGTCTGAACAATGTACAGAGTATTACAGTCGGTTGGTATACGCAGTCTATTTGTACGGTTGCATACAACCTCTTCGTATGGACGATTTTAAGACTGCTTTTACTCACCGGTGTCTTGATAGTGATATCATACATGTATTCTTTAAACATTTATGTGGTTCTTTGGCACGTTGTTTGAGTATGCAAATCTAACACGTTAGTAAATATTTTTCCCAAATACGTAATCTTCGGTGGCTCGGACGCATCTGACGAATGTCAGCCTATCACATTGTGCTGTATTAACGCAACCCTAGTGTGACTAGACGGGAGATCCTTATTGTCAAATTGACATCAGTTCGATCAATAGGGGATCTGATATCATGACCTGTCTGTATCTCTAGTTACGTGACAAGCCTGAAAGGTACGCTGCTTCACTGTAATTGAACACGCCATCAGAACGAACGAAATCGAAATCTGTACTGTCTTTGTGAAATTCTGTGCTACTGTTGACTTCGCATCGAAATATCCTTCCTTACTTTCTCGTTTACTGTTGTGCTTGATCCATGACCTCTTGATCCACATGTGTTGTAAAGTACTTTGATCAAATTCGGGCAGATTTTTATACTAAGAATCCGAGCGTCGGATAAAGTGCGCACTGGAAACGCAACTGTGATGTATGTGCACTGTTTATATATAATCCTAGCTGAGATAACCAAGCACCGCAAATAGACCTTACTTGTCAACCAGTATTCGCAACCATATGCTCAAATGTGTATTTAAATCTTTTTGTTCCAATCTCCAGTCCACTTTACGGAAGCATGACTGGCATTAGTGGACAAGGTTCACCGCTGATGAAAACACACGGCTGTCTGATGGTTCTTGCTTGGGTCCTATGCGCCAGCGTTGGTGTGATCTTGTCTCGCTATTACAAGGACATGTGGCCTAATTCCGGTTTGTTCGGGGATCCGGTTTGGTTACAATCTCATCGTATACTACAAACATCCTGCGTAATTCTGACGTGTATCGCTATTCTACTGGCTCTAATCTTTTGCGAGGGCTACTCCAAAGTGTCGACCTATCCGTATTATGTACATCCTATCCTCGGTCTGATTGTCTTCATTCTCGCTTTGATCAATGTAAGTGTACATTAATTCATGCTCACTGTTCTGATTTGATTTTAGTGCATTTGGGTAAATACACATGCTGCAGCTTATTTTTGTTGTAAGGCGCTTATTTTCTGTTTCGTCATTGCTTACGAGATCATGTCGACTTCGTTTACTACAAGGATTTTGTTCCCGCCCTAGACTAGATTTTTATACGGAAGGTAGATATTGCCATTCTGCACCATCACGGACGAGGATAGTTAGGGCAACTTGGATTCGAACCCAAAATTGTGTGTTTGGTAGTCGGTGAAAGTTTAGTGGTAATGACGGTTACTATCAGCTGCACGGTTTTGCGTTCGATTCATGGCTACTGCAGTCAGTTTCGGCAGTCTGATAGGACCGAAGATTATTCAAATCACTAAACTGTTATGGGTTTGAATTAGTACACAAAGTTTTTGTACAGCTGATTGTCTGTTAGATGGTACCAAAGGAGTATGTCGTAAATGGTAACGCATGTGAAGATATTTTTCCTGTGCATGTTTTAAATCATATTAATTGGAAGTGTGATATGGCTTGGACATAAACACTTTGGCGTAAAACAAGCGCACATCACCAGCCAATGGTTTTTCGGCACTTTCGTTGAAGGTTTGGAACCAATTCAAAGTTGTTCAACTGGCCACACTCTCTGAAGACTCGGATTAGCATCTCGTATATATGCATCATGACTGCTTAAAGTCACTCACCGATGACGTTGTCATTACATATTCTGTTGAAGTATTCTATACTAGACATAGAAAAGTACTGAGAGAATGGTGTTTGTATTTCACAGGACTCGTCTAATCGTGCAACTTCAGCGAGTCACCTCACGAATACTGATAAGGACTGTGAGTAGGAATGTGTTTTTGAGAATACGTCGATCGGTGCGTCATACTGTACGTTCTATTAAAATCCCCTTTGATGTTTCTGTAGTTTGTAAGGGTAAGTAGTATGTTAAAACACATTTTGTGACCTTACACTGTACCCTCTCAATCGACTGACTGTTCCTCTTAAATTATAGTTGGCGAACGTAATTATTAAGCAAATTTTGAAAGTGTACCGATAACGTGAACGTCAAAGGAAGGCTGTCTAACTGGAGCAACTCAAACAACTGGATTAGAGCCGGAGATATCACTATTTCAGTCATTGTGTCACATCTTATAGACAAGTTGATATTCCTTAACATGGTCATTCCTGGGTCACGCTCGCATACAATTCTACCTGGCAGTTCGCTTCTCGAGCGACCATTTCCGTCACTATATTTTATGAAGCTAGCCAGAATTCAATGCCTTGTAATTCAATGATGCAGACTGTCATGATCACTTTGAAGCTTATTCTTTTCAGCGTATAGTAGTACTGGGGAACTTACAAGCTTTCTGATGTTTCAAGGACGAATGCTAGGTACACTATCGGAACTGGGAGCACATACTGATTGCCAGTTAGAAAGCACACGGTTAACTTGTACATCAAAACACTGAACATCTAGTCAATCTGTTACCTATAGAACTGAACTGAATAGCCTGTAGAATATAGGGTGAAAATTTTGACATCCAACGATTTTGACCTGAGGCTAGTTTAAACCACAAACTTAAAACCCGTTTACGTTGGTCATATTTGATTCGAAATTACTTTTTGAAAGATGGTCCGTCATTGTATTTCTGTTCGTAAATGCTACTTTTCGGATCATACGATTTGGTTCATTCACATAGTACATCTACATATATAGACCTTAGTGGTTATGTCTTATAACAAGGATACAAGCCCATTTTTTTTACTACTGCGTGCACTGTTTAGTGAGCCTCTGTTGAGCCTACTGGGTTAGTAATGACGCACTCGACAAATAGGATTAAAAGCAGTCGCTTACAATTAGATGTTTATTGGTCGGAAGCTTCTTCACTCAGTTATTCTTGGTAAAGTAGTTGGAAGCTAACCGGACTCGGGGGCACGTTTTCTTATCTCACTCTGTGTTTAGTAAGAACGAGTACCGATACGAGACGATCGAAGCGATCTCATACTGCCTACAGTTTTCTGGTTTTTTGACCTTGATTATCAAAACGTCAACTCATAATTGCCACTTTCTTCTTGATTTTGTTGTACACACATATTTCGTTACATAAGTTCTATGACAGTCCTATGGTCTATCTACGTGGAACTGATTATGTTTCACAATTCTACTGTTGATTGCTTCATGAGCGTGTATGAAACTGGATGTAAACCGTGTATGTCATATACTCGAAGTATTACAAATCTGTCTACCGCTTCCTTAAACTCCCATCCAGATCCGATCTGTTTTTCTCTTTTCTAGCCACTGATCACCTTATGCCGTTGCAAAATTGATAATCCCAATCGCCCGTGGTTCAACTGGATTCACTTTTTCATCGGTACATTTGCCCATGTGTTGTCCGTGCCCACCATGATGCTGGGTTTGCGCATGCCGGCTGCCGGTTTCCAGCTACAGTTCCTCAACTATCCATTATGGATCCTTATCTTTTTTGTGATCTTTCAATTCTGCATCGAACTCATTCTGGAATTGCACGGTTGCCTGTACTATCGTCGGAACAAAAGTACGTACTTACCCACCATATGTACGTGTGCGTATGTTGCACACTTACTGGTAACATCCAGTCTGATTTATGTAACTTGCGGTTCGATCGGATTCAGATGATACGTTTTCACACTTGCTTTTTTGTGTGTCTGTACATCTATCTGGAAGTGATGTGCGTGCATACGTCTTCCAATAAGATATTTGCTTCTTGGCTGGTTTAAGTATTTTGGGTAGCTGTTTCTATTTCAGTTGCCCGATTGGTTCTTGTGGGTTGACTTATACTGGACAGTTGCTGATGGTTGCCCGGCTGACACTCGTTCTCCGCTGTTACATTCAACTGTTCAGTTTGGACGGAATCACTGGCCTCGATTCCCGCCGTTGTCACATCTAGTGATGGCCGAACCCAATAAAATTTTCCTTGAGCCACTTCGATTACATGAAGTTTACTGACAGTCTATCTATGACACCTCAACTACCTGTAAACTGACGCTAATGAGCTTCATATACTTTCTCGTGGTATACTCCTTGCAAACACCTCCCTAAATTTCGTAACATACAAGTCGGCCGTTTCTACTCTGATTGTCCTTTATACCTGATGACCAACTTCGGAGCAACGTAGACTCACCGGGGGACAGCGTTCTTCCGAAGTAGGGGTTCCAGTAACAGTCCTGTAATAGAGAACAACACAAACAAACATGAACCAAAGGCCAAGTAAGCCATGCACACGACTCACACAAACGAAAACTAAAACGGCGCCAATAACACTGCAACACACTCTGTCACACAAGTCAAACTCAACCCTTGCGTGCCTGTCGGTTTTGATCGCACCTTACAATTTGATAGACTCGCATTGGGTCACTATAGAACTGTTCACTTATTTCTGAAAGTTTGTTGGAGTTTGATTGTATCTGATTCTTTCTGATCATTCATAAAGAGATTATATATTTTTAACCATATAGAACGTTGTTTTCTTGGACGGATCATGCAACGTACATTGCCATGCAATCTATCTATATACTGGCCCATGTATATGGTAGATGCTGTCATGCTGCCTAAACTTGAACACTGAGAGTATGCAATGACGTCATTACCAAGGGACTAACCAGCGCTGAACTGCACGCATTCTGACTGAAATCGCAAACTTCGATGGATGGCTTCGCCTATAGAAGATAACACAGTTGAATATCAACGATCCTTACCAAGGATCAAACTTGAGCATAGTGCTTCTTTTCGAAGGGGGTTAGCTGTAAATTCTTTGGAAATGTGAAATCTGTGATCGGTTGTTAGTCAGCTATCCTTAGTAATTACCAGTAATCAGTTATTTAGGTTTCAGCGATTTAAATGATTTCGACATGAACAGAAGTTTTAGTTGTGGGATCGTCGATTGGAGTTAACAGGATGGCTATCATTTTTCCTCTGGAGGCGATCGGACAGCCTGAAAATTACACACAAGCGAATCTAGTTTGGCGTTTACATATGATGATTCATTTTACCCTAATATGAGGTAACTAACGCACTGATCAACACGCTGCCTCATGAAAACGTGGCAGCAGTTCTAGTTTCGGCCATGGCAAGGACATGCACTAATTATGAATTCCAGTGAATGCCGTGCTTGAGGATAGAGCTTTTTTCAAAAACAGCAAGCGCGCAATCTGCGACCATTTCCAATTTATATTCACCGATCCCCCTACATATCGGAAATTACAATTTCATTGTACATTCATCCCGCGTAGCATTTTCGTTGGTTGTCATTTGAAATACAGCCTTTGATGTCCTGAGTCTGTTCATTGAGTATACTTTCATTTAAATTGCCTGAACCTATGACGAGTCAGTGAAAACAGATTTCGGGGCTGCTACCTGATGATTTTCATGTAGTCCAACGGAAGCCCTGACTCTTCAATGTTGGGTCCCATCTAAAGTCTTAAAAAAACTCACGATCACAACGGGCCCTACGAATCAGACAAAAATCCTGCTCTTATTCTTTGTATATGTGTTCTGTTGATTGTAAACTAAGATCTCAGGTAGCCTCGTCTAAAGTGTTTACGCGAAGTCTGTCTCAACACTTGTTTTTCTCATTTGAATGCTAACTTGATCAAAAGGTTCTTCACGTAGCACTAGATGTACATTTATATAGTGAAGCTGTCTAAAACAGTGGTCTGCTGCTGGTAACACTGGTATGTGTGCACCGCTTAGTTGTAAATGAATATTTTACATTTCTGTTGCGGTTCTCTACTCATGACGAACAACATCGTAAGTGATTCAATTGTTTAGTGAGTCTCCGAACCAGCTCAGTGGGAACACTGTCTGTCGTTTATCATCTTTCAGGTCGTCAGTCCCCGAAATTTACACATCTAGAAAGAACTTGTGCTTATGCATGTGTGGGAATGTTGATGCACGGTACTACAATTCTACTTAATCAATCATACTATGTGAAATATTTGAAACATTCTCAAGTGGTGTTTCAAACTGTACCAGTTTTAACAACTGCTGTTTTAATCCACCGAATCTTCTTCTAGTGACTATCAATAACAGCATCACCCCATTGTTTGATACTGATGTTTAAATGCTATGGAAGCATGAAGAGGCTATTGTTTAGAGGTAAGGGGAAAAGAAGGATACTGGTCATCTTCTCATTTTCTTGCCTGTGGACTTAGGTAATGTTTTGTTTACAAATAGCCAAATTACACGCGGTGATAAAAAGACATCACGGTATATCTTAATAACGACAAATTCACTCCGCTGAATCCTGTTAACTGTCGTCTCCCTTTTGGCTACAAATTACGTGATTCGTCGGGCTCCCAGTCGGAAAACAAACGCAGTTTTCAGTGGTTAGATTATCTTTAACTCATTGTTTGTTCACCCCGCACCTTACGCCAGTCGGCTGCGGCATTCACGGTCTTTTTGTTTAACTAACCAAATCTGCTGGTTCAAGAGTGCTAACTAGTTCGATTCCCTTCACCAATTATCTGTGTCCTCAATTTATTGCTTACTCTTTGGTGCCTGCTGTTATTTACGATCGGACGCAGACATCAATGACAGGCGATGTGAGGACTGCTCATGTTCCTCACCTTGAGCCGCTACTTTTGCACTCACTGTCACTGTCACGTCGTATTTTTCCCTCTTTATGGTTAAGCCACTGACTAGAATGATCTGTAGATTGGTGAATTCGCGATTTGTGAACAACTTAAGAGCAAATGATAATGTGGTTACATTGCTGACGTAGCAGCCCCGTCAGACGAGATGACTCGGTTGCAAATTTGATACGGCTTTTTCACTGACTTTTATTCATTAGCCATATGAACCGTTCACCTCCTCAATCATCCATTTCTTCACCACACACTTACTGTCTTAGCCGTTATCTGATTCGGTCTTTGTTACTATTCCAAATGTCTGTGAGTTTATATGCTCGAAATTAGTGTCAGCACTGTCTTCAAATCGTTTTGTCCAGAAGATTAGCCGTTAATTTATGTAGATTGCACACACTACTTTCGGGAATTATGAGTAGCCTAATGTAATAGATGTTCCGGCTATTGAGATAAGTGACAGTATCCAGTTAACCCGGAATCTCCATTCCCGTAGATAGCTTTTCCAGAACATTCAGTGAACAGCGACACACGTGATGGTTGCTTCGTTGGTCTAACGTTTCTCTTTCTCAACGAAATTCACCTTTAAAAATGTCCTCCGGTCATTCTCAGCGGTTCTCTAGTTATACCAGCAGCAGTCAAACTTTGTACAACTGTCATTGTGATTTTGTCTTCCGGAACTGTGGCGGGCACAAATTCGGTTGTAAACCTTTATGTATTGTGTGTTCATCACTTAGTCGAGTGCACTTACGCTCTGTCGTTGTTTGCGAAAGATTTCTTCTGTGTTGAAAACTTTGCCCATTCTCACGAAATCATTGTTCAAATATTGTCTAGGAGATATTGATCCTATCGGTAAGTATCTGTAACACTAAACACGTCTCCGTTAATATTAATAATCTATTTTCATATATTTATCTCTCAGGGTGAATGTTTTACGTTCGACGCCTTATAGGTTGTTTCTTCGCTAGAAGGCGTTTGTAGACTCGCGTAGTTTGTAGTTACTCGTCATCATGCGTGAACGATACATTTTTTATGTGTGCGTTTCATAAAGTCATGTGAAGCATAGATATCTTGCAGTGCTTATCTCGTCTATCCATAATGGTGTCTTAATTCAACTCTAATACTGTTCTTGCCTTGTTTGTTGGTGACCCGAGTATTTCCTTCTCCTGTTCGCCTTCAGTTTCTGCCCATCGTATCCAGCTTAACTTATTACGAATTTCGCTTGATTGATTTTGTCTGTTCGCAGTCTTTACAGTTTCGGGTCAGCTATGATCTGGATAGTGTCGGGCTGTCCAAATTCGGCCAAGGCCAGCCACAACGACCTGGTTTATATCCACTACCGTTTGATTGGTGGTAGAACTTCCTTGTCACTGTAATTGTGCGAGTATACAACATTATGCGAGACACAGCACAACAGCATTCGTAATTAAAAAGTCATCTTTTATTTGCAGTCTGTTATTTGTAATCGGAGCACTGATAGCACTGCTGTTTGCAGAGCATATACACCAAGGGAGAGTGACACATTCACATGCAACAGCGAAGCGATTTAGAAGTCGAGTGTAAAAAATCTATAATTGTCTTTCTTTTTAGGTGCGTTAGATAGGCTGAGTTGTGGGTAGACTTTTGAATTTTACTACAACCACTGATTTATGCCTGCGTTGTTTCTGCAGTTTTTGTCATAAGTATGGTGTTCATTTTCTTTTAACTAACCGAACTGTTACTGTGGATGATTAATTTGCTCGTCATAACGGGAATCTTGTTGTATAGGCGTTCATTTTGGTGAATACAAAAGTCCACGTTTCGGAACCAAGCATCTTCGATATGACGACTTCTTTGCTGTAGCTGCGTTCTGCCACTTGTTAGGTAGTATCATTTGGAACACTTGTTTGTCCTATGTCGTTTTTTCAAGCATTTGTGTGCTGCTTAATCATTTATGTGCAGTACAACCTAATGCCATTTTTGGTGTGTGGCTTGTATTTTGGTTCACCGTGTCGCTCGTTGTGTTGTTCTTCTTGATTTCCTTCTCATCCTCCGTCCCGATAGATAAACGTCGGGAATATGCTCGCGAACTAAATCAGTATCACGCGGCGGCTCGTATGAGTGTCGGACCAAGAGCAAGACCATTGGAACCGGAACCTTCGGTAGGTAACACCAGCCTGTGTGCTCATTTAGCATGCTTCATTCTGTTTGATCCTTTTTGTGTGTGGTAATCTCAGAGAGTCGAACCAATGCTGATACACTATGCTTAATTCTGTTATCTGCTTTATCTAGTCAGTGTCTTCATGACCACATCATACTTCTAAGAGAGTTGTCTGTGGACTATCCGAGTGCTTTCTGATCGATAATGCAATACTCACTGCTGTTCTGCTTGTTTTCTCTAGAAGTAAAACCGAATGAATCGATAATGATTATAAGTACTCATGAGAGTTTGCCTTACTCCTCGACAGTCAGTAGTGTGATGTATACTGTGTTGCGTGTGTTGCACAGGTTTAACTTGACCTGGTTTCTTTAAAGCTCTAGTAATAAGAGTACATGTAACAGTTTTGGGATGTTAAGCAATACTAATAGTCAACGAATGCGGCTGACCTCTTCTCCGGCTCTCATTGGCGTATGATAATGGTACACACAGAACGGAGGTTATCCGAACTACACCTTTGTTGTTCATTTTCCAGTATTTGAGGGTAACCGATTTTTTTTGGTAATTCTATTTCTCATGTGCTTCACTCTATACGTCTGTTGTATATTGTTTTACAATTGCAACCAACCTCTGATCGTAAGACAGCACTACTCCTTAGATGAATCACAATTGTATAATCTCTCTTTCTGTTAATTCTCGACCTTATAGTCTTCTGTCACAGGAAGAAAGATTCATGGTTCACAGTTCTTTGGTACCTCTATGTGGAGGAAACTGATTTATACGTCTGCCAGTTGTGGTGAACCTAATATCTAGTTGATACACGTTCTTCCCATAACTATCAGTTGCCTGTTATTTCGCCCTACATTTTAATTATTTTGATGCAAGTCCAACTTTTCACACGGCTAATTCAAATGACTTCTAACAAAAGTGAAACTTGAGCATTATGCTTCTTTGGAAAGGTTAAAAGTTACGATTAGTTGTCAACGTTGTTCAGTTTATATTAACCGAAATCCCCTACTATTCACTACTGAACAACAGCTGTTTATCATTGTTGGTTTAGGATTGTCTTAGGTCAATCTGTCTTTGCTTGTCCTCTCATTAATCAACTGAATGACGCAACTCAATTGATATAAGCTGTATTTACATTACTCAAATTAATATGCAGTAGGGAATTTTGATAATAAACACACCACTTGGCAAGTTTAGTGATTTCTACTTTTAGAAAAGTCTTAATAATGAGAACCTCGATTTAAGTTGACAGGACAATTTGTGTATTCTTTCGTGTATTATGAGCATTATTGCGATGCGAATGTGGCTATGAATTTGCATACGGATTTTCAACTGCACCTAATGTGATGTGAACCCAGTTGCTTCATGAGGGCTTGGTCGGGGTTCACCTCCCGGTCGTGACACTACTGACGAGTTCTGATAACAACGAAAACTGTGTCTAGCGTTTTTCTTCGAACGGGCTGACTGAAAATTCCTCAGTTTGTAGATGATGTTCAGTTTGTATTACTTAACCTGTGATTTCTATCCACCCCGTCTGCTCACTTCAGGGTCGCATGTTCAAGTATTTCATTATCGGGCTGCACGCTACCGTTTGTGCAATTGTCGCAGTCGTGTTGGTGATTATTATCGCGGTGAACTGATCAAAATGTCTGATTGCTGGCGCTCTTACTCATCTCATTTTGCCCAACTAGATGTCTACATACATTTATATCTGTCCGTATGTTAAAGTCTTGCACTGATTCCCATTCGAACCCGCTCCCGTAACATTTCGTTCATAGGCATGACTCCGACAGCTGAACCGCAACGCTTGCTGGTTGTGTCCACATTAACGCTCGTTTAACCCTGCAGACAGTCTAATGTTTTCTGCGATCACTTGTACGTTGTCACTTATCTCTTTTCTCATTTGGAAACTTGAGTAGCACAAATACTGTGGTTTATTTAAAATTATGCTATTTTATTTGGAGAATTATCTAAATGTATCATGATTTCTATTAATGGTTGTACACATTTTACATTTAGGTAGCGCTGTTTTGTTTTATTCAAGTTCTTTGCGATTTGCCATTGCTATGAGAAGTCACCAGTGGTTTTGTAATCATTCTCTGGGTGACATTTAGACTTTTTTTGTTTATTTGCATGCCTTCATTCGTTCTTTTCTGAAGGTTTCGTCCGCCACTCCTTTCTTGTGCCCTGTTTAACGAACAAGTGCCTTTTGGGATAAACTTCGTCCTTCCGTTTCGTGCACATGTCTAAATGACTCTCTCACAGGCATACGTCATCGGCTTGTATTGCTTTTTGGGATAATTTTAGCGAATTTTGACCCACTACTTGAATTGTTCCAAGAAATGTTACGCTATCACATATAAACCCGAGGATATCGACTTGTGATTGTTCTTGTTTCCCACCTAGGGGTCGATCGACAGCCGATTGGTTTGGATAGGTGCTGTCATTTCGCTCTTAGTCTGTGTTGGTTAATGTTTTTCGAACACAGCTTATGTTGAACATAAGTGAACGGGTATGTAGACTAAACGGTAATCGCATCTGGTCACAACTTCCACATTCTCGTGGAAGTTTTGATATCCAAATGAATACAGAAGCCGCAATCACTTGTACGTGATATTCAGTTTACGTGAGAAAATTACTGAGTTCATTTCAGTAAGTGAGCAGTAGATGCAGCCTCCTTTAGCATACCCTGAGATCTACTATTTTTAATCAAAGTCGCACTCTATCGGTCAGCTAGTTATCTCTCTCAACGTGTGATGGACATTAAAGTAGAGGTGAGGACTTACCAGTAAGTTGTATATCGACAGAAAGCTTAAACTGAAACGCCATAGCAGGCAGATTTGTATTTGAAATGTTGTTGTAGGCTTTTATGTAATATTGGTTTAGTTAGAAGGTAATTGAAAAGTACCAGTTGGCACGTCGTAAAAAATTGCACTAAGACAGGGCTGAAACACTTGGACAAATGTAGAAGTACAGAGTCGTCTGTATATAACTAGTGACGCTTCAGAATTGTATGTACAGAGTTGCGTGATTAACGCTATCAAATACCGTGAAATATTCGAAAGAGGTTACCTCCACCGGCATACGTCCGTCCATTTTTTTGTCTCTTGACTTCTGATAGTGTATTAGGAGACAAGATCTCTCGGAATCTCTGTTGACTGCCGAATTGTATTATACCGTATGCGCCGGCTTACTCGGACTTAGATTGAAAAACGCATGGCCTCCACAACCGGTTTCACTTTTGCTTGTTCACTGGCCGAGTATCCGTTCATCGAGAATGAATAAAGCAATCCGTTACTGTTACTACCGATCACTTATCGACACGGATCGAATCAAATGACTTCTGTCAAATACCGTTCATTCAGGCAGTTGCCGCTTCCTCCGACTCGGCATAATTTCATGGAAATGGGTATGCTGATCGTTATAGATCAAGATTTAGATGTCGATTTGAATGTGAAAGACCCCATTCAATGATGTCACCATTTTAACATAGCTAAATTGGATGGAATGGTATGCATGGACTACCAAGGGTGAATGATTCAACGATCGCGCGGATATCCGCGCTTTGCAACGTGATGTTGATTCAGCCTACATCAACTGCTAACTGGTTAACTAGAAGGCCTTTCTAAGTCACATCCCCGTTTACATTTGCAACAAATACTTACTATAGAAATATTAATTATCAACACTGTCCATCCAGAATGACCGGATATTTCAGTGTGATATTTTTGTGATCTCCACAGGTGTTTGAGTTATCTTAAAATAAATGCTACAGTTTTTAGGGTGGACTCGTACATGCGTTCTTTGGCCAGCTGTCCGTTATCAGAACCTGGAATCTAGTCAGACACAGCGGTGTTAAGTATATCGGGCTCGTATGAAAATCACAACCAAAGAAAGTGTGATATTCAGAGGATATCACTCAGACGGTCTATAATAGTAAACGACTGCACCGTCATAGAAGTATAACAAATCAAGACCTAGAGTCTTGGTTAAGTGTAAAAGGTGACTTCAAAGCCACACTAGGATCTGTCGCCTA
>LUCH01001654.1:70091-113291 GCA_013368495.1 Paragonimus heterotremus
TATATATATATATATATATATATATATATATATATATATATGATAAATTTGTCTGTGCAACACTGTTGTTCTTGAGTGAGTGTGCTGAATTTCTTGGGTTTTGATTGTCGAGTCTATTCTAGGTGATTGATGCTGATGCGTATGTCTGCGTGTTTGTCACCTGCTGCTTCGCGGTGCGGGGTTTTGAGCCGAAGGCTTTGGTGGAGGACCCTAATCACTGTTCTCTCTAGGTCTGGGCGTCATGGCAGTATCTCAAGCCCATAAACCACATTTCATATTGCATTGGCCGTCACGCAGGGCAAACCGAGTTGCACCATCTGCTGCACATGTTAGGGTGAACAGTCGATAATATGCTGCTGCCAGACACCCTCATACTGCCCCTCCAACATGAATCCTCGAGCAGATAATGCTCACTCAAGTCTCAGTAACCGCCAGATCAACCTGAGGCATGCCCAGGGACGCCAAACGTCCTGTGTTGGAACATGACGTGTACACACGCTGATAAATCGATGCAGTCAAAACGGCACACTGCATTGATGGCAATGGAACTGCATCGCTATGGGATTGAGATAGCAGTCTTGAGTGAGACAAAGCTTATAGACCAAGGTAGGTTTCGGGAGCAGGTGCCGGGTACACTCTGCTTCCTAGATTACCCAGCAGATAGTGCTCTGGAGCATTGTGTCTGCTTCGCAGATACTGACCACATCAATGCTTTGATAATAGTCAAACCACACGTCATTAACCGTCGAATCCTGTCCATGTGTTCACGATGCAGTCGAGGTAAGTGCGTTACATCTGTTAGTGCCTATAGTCCAGCCATGTGTCATCCTGGTAATACAAAAGACCAATTCTATGATCAGCTGTCCGCCACTATCCGGTCGGCGCCGGTGAGTAACCGGCTACTTGCTGTGGGTGACTTGAACGTTCGAGTTGAGCATGACCCGGTAGTCTGGCCGAGAGTCCTCGGACCCTACGGCATCGGTTTAGTGAACGAGGTAAGTGGGCTTCTGTTCCATCTGTGTGCTACTCACGTGCTGACTACCACGATCACCCGATTCCGGATGGGTGCGAGCAACATCATGACATGGGCTCACCCAGGAAGCAGTCATCGCCATTTGTTTGACTGTGTGATTGTATGGCAGCGCAACATTCGTGAAGTACGTATCACGCGAGTGAATGTAGCACCGATCATAAGCTGTTCAGGACCAAATTATTTATCCATGTTTGTAAGCCCGTTTATTGTAGATCTTCTGAACAACGGCAGAATTTGGATGTTAAGCGATTGAATAATTGCGAGACGACGGCTGCTTTTCAACGTGCTGTTATCGCTCCTCTGCCCGACGCTCCGGTTTCCACTACCTCCGAGGGTATGTGACAATTCATCAAGGACCGGATTGCGGTAACAGCTACCGAGACGATCGGTATGAAGCGCCAGAAACGCGCGGACTGGTTCGACGACAACAACGGTGTTTTCTCTGAATTGGTATGTGGGAAGTAAACCGTGTTTGCTACCTCCACAATGGACGCAGACAACGAAACGAAGAAGGCCACATTCCGGAGTATCCGTCGTCAACTGGCCGAGAGTATTCGCGGAATCAAAGACAACTGGTAGATGAAGCAGGGCGAGCGGATTCAAGGCTTCACAGATCGTCGACAACATAAGGATTTCAACGATTCGTTCAAAGCGACCTTCGATCCAGTCCACTAAGACACTGCTAGACGTGGACACCGGCTGTTCATGCACCCAGTCAGTGGACATTATAAAATAGTGGTGCAAACACTGATAGCCTACTAAACCGCCCTGTTACTATTGATTGGGTGATGGTGAATAGCCTGCCGCAACAGGCCATCAAACCTTCAACTGCTCTCGCTCCGGATTTGTTAGAGTTGCAAAGAGCGATTGGTCAATTGCGCAACGGGTAGGTTGCAAGCGAAGGTGGACTGTCAGATGAGATCCTGAAGAATGGCAGACCGGCGCTGGGATGTGCACTGCTCCAGGTGGTTCGATCCATCTGGAAGCACGAGGTGATGCCACAGGATTTCAAGGATGTTGTGCTAGTACCTTTGTTTAAAGGTAAGGTTAGGTAGCAATGCCCCGACAGCTACCGGGGCATAATTCTGGTGAGCTGCGCAGACAATTTGCTTGTCAGAATCCTTCTGGACCGACTGAATACGGAAGTCTTGGAGACATATTCCTGAGGAACATGGCGGATTCCGGGTGAGTTGGGGGATACGATCGACCTGGTGATCTTTGCTCGGCAAATTCAGCAGAAATGCCTGGAACGAAAGCAACGCCTGTATGCCCTATTCGAGGACTTTACCAAAGCCTTCGATTCCTTGAGCCGTTGTGGGCGGTGCTCGATAATTTTGAATATCCAGGTAGGTTCTTCAGTTTGATGCATGTGAGTATGAGGGCAGAAGTACAATCATGTGGATCGACTTGTAATGATTTTGACATTGTAACTGGCGTGACGCAGCGTTGTGTGCTGGCCCCAGCCCTATTTACTTTATCTTTGACTGTCATAGTAACAGTCGCTCTTCAGGACTCTGGGGTGGACATTATTAAGAGAGAATACCGGGCGGATGTGCAGCTGCTGAATATTCGACAAAGGTTTCACTCACATATCCACTGATCTTATTCCCTCGGACTATACACCGGATACGTGGTGTGTAGATGGAACCGCAAGTGATGCAATGCAAACCACTTGCGATAATGGTTAAGCGCAGGCTCCCTTTGGCTTTGGTCACTGTGACAGGCTAATCCGAACTGGATGCCCCCATCCATGTTTACTAACCTTTAAACAGCTGAATACAGGTGGGCGGAACCTTGGAACTCAGAAGCCGAGATATCAGGTTATTATCCTTATAATTTATTCGAACTGTACTATCAATCTTAGGTCATAGAAAGAGATATTGCTGAACCGGATCGTCTGAAAGAACGTGATCAAAATGGGTGTCCGAATATCCAACGAGCGACAACCCTGTGGTCATCACTCCGGGAATTGTGGTCGCCCCAGATCATTGCGACGCAACCGTATGGAACTGTAACGACTGCACTGGTCGTCTCTGTGTGGTACATCGCCAGCATACTCATAGTAAGCTCAGGAACATCAGACAAAGGCTTCAGGCACAATGAAGTCAAGTGAATTATAATTTTTGTTCGTATGAACTTTGGGTTCTTGTCAAATTTAAATAATGTTCTGTTCCGACAAGTAAGTGGCACTGCTGACATTCACAATTCGCCCGACTTTGTATGTACTGTGCACTGATAGTGTATTCGTTAGCACAACACAGTATTACTGTCAATCACTTACGTTGTTAGTTAGGGTGGTGCATCACGATTTTGTTTCAGGAAATTTATTGAAACAATAGATCCGAAGACACGGTGACATGAATATTACAACAAAACCAGTCGTTGATAAAATTGTCCATCTGTAATCTTCTACCTGGATCACTTCGTTAATTGGCTAACCTGCAACAACTCATTGTAGGTACAAGCAGTCCTGACATTTCCAGCCTGAACATTTGAATGTTCAAGGATGATGATGCTGTGGACTATAAGTGCGCTCAGCTATGCTCTATCTATAGACTGGTTGTATTGAACTACATCGGACAAGATATTTTTTACTCTTGTTAGCGTCCGCCGAATCACTTCAGATGGGTGGTTCCTACGGACTGAAACTGCGGACTAGAACCAGCTCGGTGTTCATATATTTGAACAAAAACACTGTTGTTTCATAGAAGGATTCATTTTGTTTGCGTTGACGTTTATTCGTCCAGCTGTGTTTACCACGGGATGTTCGATGAAATTACAGTTAGGAACCAGTGAAGAATCTTCCTCTCTTTCTCTGTGACACTTTAATGCATTAACAACCAAATTTCCTACTGCTTATCAGTGATTATTGATTTAGGTGAATTCAACTTGGAACCAAATCCAGAGATGCGTTTGTGAGGTCATCAATTGGAATTGAAAACCATTATTGTGTTTCCTGTAGACGCGATCGGACAGTCTGAACACTACACATAAGCGGGTGTCGCTGGGCCTTGACATATGCTGATTCCGACGTGCCTAATGTTAACTAGCACAATGGTTAACAGGGTCACCTCAGGAAAGTGTGACCGGATTCCTAGTCCTTGTGGTGACAAGAACACACACTACCGATGGGCTGTAACACAAATACTTCTTTTTGAAGGGAGCTGACTGGAAAGTCTGTGGAGATGTGATGGTTGCATGCAGTTTTAAGTGTTCAACCAATAACAACCTAGTCCCTCATTACACATCAACAATGAGTTCATCTTCATGAAAATGTACGCCACAATTCAATACTACTTACGTAAACTATAGTAGACATACACAAATATGGAAAAATAATTATTGGTCTGCAAGGCATCTCGCCGTTTAACAGCTGGACTCAACGGCTGCGATATTGAACACTCTGAGAGGCGTTGCAAGTGAACCTATCGCAATGTCCAACTCACTATCCTTACACTGCAGATCCTAATTTAGAAGGTGCTCGTCTAATCAGCCCTATCCGAGCTTACGGTCTACGATATGCTTTAATTTTGTAACTGGATTCTTACAATGGAATCGTACCACACAGTGCTGCTCGCCACAGAAAACAACTTCATGAAGCGTGCACATTGTTCACCCCGGAGGGTTGAAACTGTCCAGAGTGCCTATCGTTCAGGTATGTGTGGCTATTTTTACTGTGGCACATCAAAGGAAGTGCATCTAGTGTGATGTAAATCAATTTGCTGTCGTGTCTAGCTTATGACAAAACAAACAAGCACTTCTTGCCTAAGGATTACAGCTATTTTATGCGCAGTTAGACCATGTCAAGATTGAGTGCATTTTGTCATGGACCATTTTTTTATTGTCAGCGCAAACTACTGCGTTTTAGTCTCCAACTGATGTATTTCTGTGATTGAGGGTATACTCGCCGACTGACGATTACTGCGCGACGTCAACAGTGACAGGAATATTAATAGTTAACTGAACATCAGTGCAATAAAACCGCGTACAGCTACTCTTTCGTTGAATATATGTGTAGTTAGCATCAATTTCGAGAACATACTGCTGTTGGGTTTCTGTAAGTTGGTGTTTAATATTCTTATGAGGAATATTCTAGCGCGAAGTTGGTGGATGAGCAATCCCGGACTAAATGTTAACTGTTGAACTGTAGGATAAAAATCGCACTGCGTTCTGTTGTTGTATCTTGTTGACAGTTCTTCACTCGTGAAAGTCAGAAGCTGTTGACTTACGTAATCCTTGGTTATACAATGTGTGATGACCAACTTGAGTCATGGACTCGAATCATACACAAAATGACAATGTGATGGCTAGAACATCCATCGTGAACGTGATCAACATCGTTTGAAGAGAGAACGTTGTAGTTATAGTCGATGTATTACGGAATTTGTATGTAGTGGACTTTCTATAGCTTATTTTCAATTAAACTTGGAAGATTGGTCGCAGTGTCGAAATGGCTTATAGATTTGGTAGGACCGTCGTACCAAGAAAACATTCGATGTGTACGACTAAGGTATATGAACTGCTTACAAATGCTAACCACAAAACTGTCGTTTATTATTTTGAGATGATACCGATGCTGCTTATGTGAAAGGGGTTAAGAAAGCATTTAATAGTGGCATAATTGTCTTGTCATTGGTCACAGATTAATTCGTGATAGAAGTGAAGTTGTGTGTCACTGGACCGAACGGTACGCTGGCAAACAGCTTGTTTTCAGCTATCATTCATAAACGTAATTTAGGCTGAACCTGAAATCAAATTTTGCCTTCAATCAAAGGTAACGAGCCTATCAGCATCACCTCACCCTTTGTATGCCAATCTATACAGAACTTCGGAGAATGTTACACACACAGAGCTGAGGGATACTTGATCTCCAGGATGAAGGAACCTTTGCCTAAGTATTTGCAGATGTCCTTGATTGAGAATGGCAGTATCGTTGAAACACGCAAACTACCAGTGTACCTAGTTGCTAGCAACGTTCTGGCCACTGGTCACGTTATCGAAACAGCTTGTGAAATAAGAAGCCTATCACGTCGTTTCGGTCTATTATTCTTGCGGTGTCAAACAAGCGTCTTGTGCTCACAAACATTTTTTAAAATTGGATTTCACCCTACCCTGAATTAAACGATCTTTCTTAACCTAAAGGCCGACTACACATCTCAAACCCTGAAAGTCCGACTTAAAAAACTATTTATGTTATGATGAGTTAGTATGAGATGCGTACGTCTACCACCCTCCAGGTTTTAAATGTTTCGTCAAACCTCTGCGTTTAACCAACTTTCTCACGTTGATGCTGCTTAGTTATATCAGACAGTAGTCGTGTAGTTCAACCTGTACATTTGGCATGTTTGTAACTTGAAGTTAGGATGACTAGTTCTGAACTACGTTTTGAGTAATGCGGGCTGTTAACTTACGGCCCACTTAAGAAATAGGTTTTACGAGAATTTTTCGAACCCAGACCCAATTTTGCAACATTATTCGATGGAAATACAAAAAATTAAATCAGATATTCTTTTGAAACTTTCCATACGAATGTATTCTGACGAAATAGCCGGAGAATTTTGTGTAGTTTCAGGTTGGATAGCACTCATATATTTGTACACATTTTACATGCAACCCAGATTTATACTAATTAATTTTACGAGATATACAGGAAGTCGTTAGACTTCATAAGCCGTCAACATGGTCTGGCGTTCTGATCATTACTGTTGTGATGAGCTGACTAGAACTTACATTATTTTTCACGCTTTGCTGCAATTTCTCACCCTGTGCGGTAGACGACCTAAGCGGGTTAACCTAAGCGTAACTAACTCTACTAGAAAACATTTCCGGCAATAAGTTTGCATGGTGCTTTACTGCTTAAAATCTCATAAACTTGGGTGTTGAGATTCTGTGATAGAGATTCTCACCACGTAGTTGCTCCTTTTCGGCCATTCACACTACCTTGTCCAACAGGTTGTGAGTACGAAACTTACATGCTGTAACCTCTCCCTAAAGGTTTGAAGTCTGTCAGCCGTTTCAGGATTTGGACCAAAATGCGTTCTCGTATTCAAAGAAATCTGATAGGGCAGTGAAACAACTGTCGTCCGACAAACATTTCCTGACTGCTTGCGGATGTCACATGTCATATGTTCACGACGGTCAAAATCTTACAGAGATACTTTGCGCTTCTTTCTTCCAAAAATTATTTCGACTGTTAGAGACTCTTGAAAACTGGAATAGCAGTTGCGGTTATTTACGTCACATTCTGAATGAAAGAAGGTCCTTTGGTTGACTTGGTTTTGCGTAGGAACGCCTTTCAAGACTGCCGCTTCGGAGGCTTTTGTGAGGGATACATTCAGTGATGAAACACTTAAACGATTTCGCTTGGTAGGTGCGAAATCTTAGTAACATGTGGAACATAGCAGGAATCTTATTTATCGATTGCAGTTTGTCTGTAGACAGATGACCACGTATGTTGCAGTTTCCTGACGACTTGTAACGTAAAACTTTCCAGATCACATTCAGGCTGAACAGAGTGGGTGTACACTTCAGAAATTCCTAGAAGTTTCGTTGTAACCTCTGTATACAAGTGGTGAGTAGTTACATGACAGCCGGTTTGCCACAGCCTCTACACAGCTACCGATGGAAAGTCAGTAGTGACGCTGCTCTTCAACGACAGAGGAAACGGTGTTGGTGGGGTCATATATTACTTGCCACCGATAATTATGGCGGAAAGTGTATTACTAAACACATTCTTTAGACACAATGTGTAATGTTTCTATACTTCCAATCCATCTAGGCGTAGCCACAGGTTCAGGATTACCATGATGAGGTTATTATTACGGCTGACGGTTTGAAATGATCATATGCTCACGCGGACATAATCAGTCTGGTGAATTTTTTAATCAAGGTGATACTTGTTCAAAACAAACACTGGCAGTTATTAACCGTGTATTATACCAGTCTGTAACTAGCGTCGACGGCCGTTTACCGTCTGACTCAGTGGTTCAGTGGATACCAGGGCTTCTTGATCAATAATTGAAGCAAATATTCCATAAGCTTTACATTAAAGTAGAACAGGTCGTTTATTCCAGCAAGTTCAAATGGAACTTCAGTTCAACATCACGGTTGAACCACAGTTTCAATTATGTGATACCTATCATATCCACACGTCTCAAGCTGGTGATAGATCAGCGATAGTTAAATTTCTTGTGTTGTTTTGGCGGAAACATTGAGTTTATTGTGAGTACCTTTGCATGGCTCATAATTGCCATGGTATTTTAGATTAAGGGACCCAAGTATTTTGTGTGCGACCAACGCATAGTCCATAGTAGTGTTCCTACCACGTACATTCAGCTGCACGTCAAAATGTATGACGTACCTGAGTGGTGGCTTCACGCACTCTGTTCAAGCTGAAGTTGTAGGCTTTAATTTGGTCGGCCACAAGATAGACACAAGCAATTGCCTCAGCTGTCCGTCAACCGCCTAGAAGATCCTCTGGCTGTTTCCACACTTAACTTAACCAGATAATCGGTGACAATGATAATGCGCGCGTCGTTCCTTCGTCAGCAGCTAAATGGGCTTCGTCGGTGGTTCTTTTTTGGATAAAAGACTGCGGATACGCGTCTGTGTTGAAAATGAATACATTCAAGGGGAGGATGCATTTTCACTTCTCCTCAGAAGTAACGCAGATGTTGATGCACTGATAAATCTTAGCTACTTGAACAAACTTCATCTGACTGTAGAAGATTAATAATTGGAACTCAGCCCCGTCAGTCACTGCCAGTAAACTATCATAATATCATCCTACTTACGTGGACTTCAGACAATGCACTTAAGAGAACTAATGCACCAAGCATGTGTCATTGATTAATACAGACAACATCGGCGAAATCCTTGTCATTTCACACCCTAAGCTACTTGGACGATGTCGTCGTACACAAGACAACCACATCAAACTAAATCAGTAGATTTTCATTTTCCTTTTATCGACTTACAGAAATTGACCCAACGCCACTTATTACAGCGAGATATAACTAATCTGGAACAGACCGTATCAGCAGAACTTCTGCGTAGGCAGACAAAATCGAGCTTATACAGAGTTAAACAACTCAAAGAAATGAGTAGCCACATGAATTTAGTTTTAAAGCTTTAGCGACTTGTCCGCATACCTGTTTTGTGGATAACAACTGAGATATCTATTGTGAAAAAATTTCGAATTATTTTTCAGAATCAGCTTAACTGAAAATTGTTTTTGTCATAAAACGCCCCTGTTGATTTCTACGGAGACTCAGAACGCCTAGGCAGATGGAATTGGAAGCTGTTGCTAATGGTCCAGTTATCGACGCGATATTTTATCAAATAACACAAGAATGAGGAAAACCCATCGTTACCGGTGTTTTCAGAGATTTTATATACCGACAGCCCGAAGAGTGTCTTAAAAAACGAAATTTCATCGATGTTTTACTTTATCTCTCAGTTATTGCAATTTCAACGTGATAACGTAACATCAGTCGTTCAGGTTGCTGCTTGAGGTAAGTTATTCGCTTGCAGGATAACCCACAAGTGGCAACACCGACTTGGAGCAATAAATGAAATTTTAAATGAATAATTCTTTAATCCGAAGAGATGCCATAAAACATGTCGTTCATGCATGACTTAGAGCATCTTTATTGTCAGTCCAACATCACCATAGGCAGAGAAGTGAACCGAAATGTAATCTACTGATCTACAACCGACCTAAACCGACGACCTCCTATCATATCAGGAAGATTGTCTGGTACAACATTAAATAGCCAGCATCCTTTGATAATCAAAACGGTGGCAAACACTTTGGTTGGATTTATGTTTCGTTAATGGTATCTGTTGTCGCCAGGCTGCCCGAATTGTCAGCGCAGAGTGTTACCAGTTGTGGCTGCCCAAGAGATTCTACAAAGGGCCAGGTAGAGCAAAACGAACGTAACTATTGATCGTCACTTCTGATGGCCACTCATGTGCTGGGAGGTTACAAATATGTCTCTTAACACTCCTCAGCGTTCAACAGTCTGTGTGATCTGGATCGAAGCGGATAATTTTCACAACTGAGCTTCTTCTGAGTTAACTAGTCTTCCACATTAATCGTCGGAAATGTGTCCTTCCTCCCCAACAACGAATGCCAAATAATTATACTGACATGAACGGATCTCTTGGACTTTCTGATGGTTACAGACATTCGTTTGAAAACTTACAGAGATTGGAGAATCTGATTTAGTTCCAATAATTCAAAAAGTGTCAAGAGTTTGTCTGGTTTAGGTGTTACTTTTGGCTTAGATAGACTTATGTGAGGTAGAAGCGATTACATATGGTCAGGCAAATCTCTTCAGCCAAACCAAATCATTGTTTTTAAAATTTCTAAGATCAAACACAGCCAGCATCTCGTGTTGTATGACCAGCTGATCGGCAGTCTCATTCATTCTGGAATGCCGGACTGTATACAATCTAACGTCTCAGTTTGTTGTTTAGATTTGCTTTATGAAATAGTTTCCTGTTTTCAGGGTCATGGCTTTTTGAGTGGACCAGATTGAGAATTTCCATCGGCCAACCAACAGCGGATCATACAGTTTTGCTGAACTGTGAGATGATCTCTGTAATGGGAGTAATAAATTTTTGTTTGGTTGCAAACCAAGAGAAACTTCCTACAGGTTTTATCTGAGATAATTAATATATGAAACAAAAATCAATTAGCTTTGAAAGTTCGTGTTCACTCAAATTGATTATGTACCAAACACTCTTCGTAAAATCGCTTACACAGGCTAAATTAAACAATGGTTATAAACTTGAGAAGTTCCACTCTTCCATGTGAAGCCTTGAGAATAATGCAATCTTCAGAAAATTATTTTAACGCTTCGTTATACAACCTACACCAATGTTAGTTTGTGACTACAAGATTTACGGGGAATGCACAGATCCAGTAGTACTTCGAAATAATAACATGATTCGTTGATATTTTCGTTTGCAGTTAGGCTGATTTCGCCCGATCATCATACTGCCTATGCTTCCCAAGAATTGGAAGTACTGGCCACGTAGCAACAGGTCAATATTGTTCTGAGTACGTGTTTCAGTCAGTCAGCTCACAACGAAAACCATATGCAGTGTGTATGTGCTCTCATTCTCTACTCCCCCGCTGAAAGGTAAATACTGGCCTTGATTACGATAAATGGTTGAGAAGTGATTATAATAGGCTAAAATACAGTGAATACGGAGTAATAATTAGAAATAAAGGGTTACATTAAATGGAAGAAGAATTAAGGATATTTCTTCGTAGTTGTGAAGGTGTTAAGTTTCAATATTTACAGTAAGTATGATAACAGCCAGAATTTGTGTGATGCTCTCACAAAACAGATAAACTTATTGTGACAGCTATAGCAGTAGATATAGTCACATCGGGGTTGCTAAAACAGATCTCGATCATTTGGTTCAAGTAATAAACCTTGGTTAATTTGAACAGCGCTCTTTTAACGGAGAGGGGCAATGCAACGGGGTGCCACCAGCCGGTGTTGACAATTAGATTCGAAAGCTCGCCACAGATTCCTAAATCTCATATAGATTGAACATCACGCACAATTGATCACAGCTGTCGCATCCCCATAGACTTTCCAGTCGGCTCCTTTCGAAAAAAAAGCACTGAGCCCGAGTTTCGCTCTCATTAGAGCTCATCAGTAGTGCATATCATCGCCACTGCCGGGACTTGAACCACGGACACACTGTTCATGAGGCAACCGTATTTACCATTGCGCCATTGACCGAATTATCGTATGTGAACACTCAACCACTTTCGTTTGTGAGTAATGATCAGATTGCTCGATCGCCTCGACAGGAGACACAGTTACTCTCTGTTAACACCACTTGATGACCCCTCGACTGGAAAGTTTATGGGAATGCGACAGTTGCGATCAGTTGTGGGTGATGTTCAATATATATAAGAAAAACAAAATCCCCTACTACTCATCTGTAATTCCTAAATCTATCAGTGAGCCTTGTTGGATTTGTTGAAGTTCGTCTGGTATGTTTGTAGTCTTTTGTCTGGTATGATGCGGGACGATGAATCCATAGAGGTGTGTTTAGTTTGGCTGTAGAAAGTCTGTCCTTAATCTGCCTTTATTTCTTTGCTGTGTGCAGCAGACGATCATAACGAATTTTGTACCATAACTGCACAAAAAATGTGTACTTGTCCTTTCCTACAACTATCATTATCTATCGGTTAAAACTTCCTCCTTGATGCTGTCGACATGTTCTTATCTTTATCTGTGCCCGATTGTCCTAAAGAGGTCATTTCCCGTTGACTGGTGGCTGTTTGTTAATACCTGCTTAGTTGCCTCATTTTGTACTCCTTTGTTGGATAATTTGTGTACTCGGTCGATTCACATTCAAGGTGATACAGTATTTCTGTTGTAATTTTTATCAAACAATACCGTATCATTTCAAGTTCTTTCGATCAGGGATTTGGTTAATTTCAAGTTGAACATCATTCATATTTGATCGCAGCTGTCGCGTTCGGGTGTGATAACTCGGTCGTGTCTATTGTGAGGCCAATCACACAGTGGTAAACGTGGTTGCCTAATGAAAAGCGCGGTCGGAATTTTAGTCCAGGTAGTGGCAAGTATATGCACTACTGATGAGTTCTTATGAGAACGAAACTCGAATCTAGTGATTCTTTTAGAAAGTGGCAGACTAGAAGGTTTATGGGACTGCGACAGTTACAATCAGTTTTGGGTGATGTGTTCAATTTGAAATTATCCAAACCTCCGACTACTCATCAGTAACCAGATAATGGTTAGTTTGTTTGTAGAGTTTATACTAACTCCTTCATATTAATGTCGGTGTCACTGATATATGTGGTCTTACTACATCACACACGTCTTTCCCGTATTCACGTTCTTGTGAATTGTTACATCTCTGAACTACCGGGGCCTACTGTTGTGATAGGGTGAAATGCCAGATCCGACCGCGGTTTGAATGCACGTGTCTTGTACAAGTCAAAAGAATGGCTTTGACCGATGACAACTTTTTCAAGGAAAGAATGAAAGTGGGAGCGTCCCATGTTTATTGATTGTTCAATCAGCGTTTCTTGTCCGGGAACCATTCTCAGAAACCGGGGATAGTAGGTGTACCGAATGTGATTATCAATTTGCTATATGTGAAATTATTGGAAAAACGGTGTAGCTTCTCTTATGTACTCTAATTCATCGTTTATGCGTCTTTCACATTGTCTGTCAGTCGGATCGCAGATTAAATCCTTTGTCTAGGCTGGTTGACAATTTGAATGCGAGACCCGGTTACCAGTGCCTATGCATTCCTTGTCTATTAATGAAATCGTTCAACTCCCAGTAAGGAATTTTCGCTGTTTACCCTCAGTATTACAGGATGTCTTCTCACCCCTCGTATGGTGTAACCTCGGAAAAAATCTCTGAGTTCAGGTGTTAGAATGAATTTCTAACAAACCACCTGCAAGAACAATTGGAAATGTTAGCTCATAAAACCCGGACCGTAGTTATCTATCTTCGCTACATTTTGATACATGCAAACCGGTCAGTGTATTGCCATATGAGGGTCGCACAATCTGTGCCATACATCCCTATGTTGCTTCGAGTCGGTCAGATTTCATAACGCATTCCATCCGTTTTAGGCTCAATACTTCGTTTACTGTTTGGTTGATACAAACGACAAAGTTCTTGATTTTCTGCGACAATTTATGAACAATGCACGAGCAACCAAGACAAAGCTATTGGCAATTGCGTAGGAGCATCGCAGATGCTAGTCTTTATGGATGGCTCCGGTTAAATTCTCACTCACTGTTATTCAGATCAGTAGGGTTTGTTCAGAAGAAACTGAAAGAGCGATTGAAAGGCTTTGATCATTTAATAGTGATATGATTAGCTCGTCACGAACTTGTCTATTAATCCCCTCACCTCATCATTTAACATGCAAGCGTTTATGCTGAACTTTGTGACTAGACAGTTTATCTGATCCATTGGGCCGTCACGTACATACGTTTCCAATATAATCATAAAAGAGTGCTGTGTATGGTTAAAACCAAAACTTGACTGTCAAATGTTTGTCACATGAGTTCTTCACTGAGATTAAAATCTGCATTAAAGTGCATGTTACATGTGAAGCATAACTTGCCAAAGCTCGACTGCTGTGATCGATCATCACAAGAATCTAGCCAGACTGGCGAATAAACAGTTCAGGTCACATGGACAAAATAATGCGATCGACCAGTTCTCAATGACCCATTACATCTGGAAAGTGTATGAGATGGCCAACCCTGAAAGAAGCATACGTATAAGGGTGTGACGCTACAGCGGTGGCTAGTCTGATGTCAGTGGAGTGGCAATCAACATTATCACGTCACAAGTACTAGAACGGTGCTATTTAACCCGTGTGGTTTTCTACCGAGGACCTCTAGGAAACTCAAATCTAACACTTCTTTACGAACGATTCTACCGAAAGGTTTGCTTAGATACACAAATTATGGTCGAACATAAATCTTGTCCAATTTATGAAACTGATTTACATCACATTATAAGCATACTGTACTCGATTGCATAAAGCTTAACTTTCGATTTATCATAGTGGCATCCTGATGTCTTGGACATCAGTAAACGGTGATTTGAAACTTTGACGTCTTGTAACTTCAACATCACTTACACCTAAACTGTTTTGTTTTTAGATGACATTTTAACAGGGACCGGTTAGAAAGGTTTTATTTTTAAAATCGTGTTTCAGTGTTGCCAGGGTTCACCAGTATCGAATATCGTCATTGGCTTTCTCGAACTGATTAGAAAATCATATAGGATTATCAAAATCTCCATCGCCACCGAAGGCAATAATATACCAGAGGTTCTCGCAATTGCTTAACTGCAGCATAACGATGAACAAAAACACAAATCCTAATCAGCGAAGAAGCAGAAGAACAGAGTTATGGGGAGAAGCATGTGACGGATAGAAAAGTGTATTAATAATCAAAGCTTCAACAACAACGTCCCGACACTTCACAAACAAACAGCCGACCTATAAATGAAACCAGACTGTCACCAAGAAAACGGCTTCTTTACGGCTTTCACTGCCACACGTCATTGAATACACTCACTTCCAAACATCGAAGTTTTCCTTGTCTTATATTTTCGGTATTTTTCTTCTCAGTTCAGATCATAACATTGAGGTCTACCTTTTTATTTTTCCAGAGACAAGAGTTTCATCTTCTTACTAGCTTACAAACTGGTCAACCAACTTCGGCCAACTTGGCTCAAAGGTCTCACATGTTTCTCGGTCTTATTCCTTCGGGTTTAAACTAGATACGGAATGTGTGAGTGAGACCACAGTAGGTGTTGTGCAAGCCGCCCCTGGTAAGTGTTTTGCGCAGGGACCCTTGGTTCTATTCACTGTGATAGGCTAATCTAAAAAAGGAGACCGGCAAGCGTGTGTGAAATGCATTGTACGCGTCTGCTCGCTCGTACATTCCGTATATACCAAGATGAAGTAGAACGCATTAGGATCAATCTCTCCAGGCAACTCAACTCAACACGGTATCGTGACATTTGCATCGCTGTATTTTAAGACCTATTTTCACCTCATATATCTCTTTTATAGCAGTGCACTCAGGGTGCATTCGGATGGGATCATATACTATTTACGCGCTTTCATAAGAACCTCACTGAAGCTGAACTATTGCCAAGCTTAATCAGTTTAGGACAGAAATCCAAATGGTCATATTTGGTTGTCTTCATAAAACGCTGGTTCTTCCTGATTGCTATTTATGGAAGACCGTTCAAGACCAGATTGCTTTTCGAGGCGTATTATCCATGAACATGCAGTTTTGGTGTCAACACTCTATGCACACATTCACATAATTCGACTTTTTCACGCATGTCACATTTCACGTCGAATTTAAGGAATGATTATGTCACTCTTGCAGACTGTGGAAAGCAATGTCAGTATTATACATTTTTTTCGTGTTTCCTGTCAAACATGTGGACTCGGGAATGGGATATATTATTGACCTTCTACATCGCGCGACACATCCTTTTTCAGTACGCTTCGAAGTACAAAAAGCTGAAAACATCCTGGTTTACAAAAAAGCGAAGGCCATCAGGATTCACTTGGCCGAATTTTGGTTCGGTTGTCTCGTTGATAATGAGGTATGTACGGAAGTGTGAAAAATATTAGGGACAACATTTTACGACAAACCCAAGCGAATGGGCTGAGCTAGAACTAGCTAGACTCATGGTTGCATCATTCAACCGGCGTCCATTCTAGGCGGCGGGGTCTAATTGTCACATGACGAATCTCTATATGACCTCCATCTCATTTTGCGTGTACCCTGTTCATTTCGGCCTCTCTATAAAGGGATTTAAGCACTCGGGAATACTGTAGAACTTCCAAATATCCATATGTTCTGTTTTGGATTATGTGAGTTGACGTGTAGAAATCGTGCGAACAAGTCAAAAAAGAACAACGAACAGTCAAACCAAAACAATGAACATAGGTAACAGTGCAACGTGAAGTGTTTCCGAGCCGAGAACTGCGCTTAAACTAGTTGTTTTCACAACTTCTATGAAAAAGACTCACAAACATACTGTGAAGTTTGTCAACAAATGTCTATGAAACCGTCTGAATAGGCTAAAGACAAGTACAGCACCACCTATCGTGAAATGAGTTTCAAATTTCGTGAACTCGTCTGTGGCATCTTGTGTTAATCACTTATTGGAAAAGTTCAGTCCGGCTTATCCTGTAGGTAGGATTGATGTGGTATTGCCATGGGTGAACTATGGTTCAGATAATGCACCAAAGATGTATAACTCATCGTAGGTGGGTTATTTGTTGTTCATGGTTGCCAGATCCTCTTAGGTGATAAGCAAGGAGCATAATTTTGTATCCAAACACTGAAATGCGTGTTTGGCTCTGCATTTCGTCAAATTTACAGGGGATTGTAATGTTCTATCAAGAAGACATCTCAGTATTTACGTTATTTCTTATGAAGGATGTCAGCTTCTTCGATGTATGCTTGTCTGTATTTAATGCGGCTGTCAGTCCACATTTTTATAGAATGATGTGGTGTTAACTACATAGCGGCTATTCACGCGGTCACCAGACTATTTCTAGTATTGCAATACACAATTATAATGGCGACTGATTGATAGCTAATACCGAATTAACGTGCAGGCTAGGAGTAATTATAGAAAACTGGAGAACTGTACACTTTTGTCACAGGGTCTACGTATTCTTGGAAAGGTCGTTGCAAATAAGTGGCTACGTTATAGTGAATACTGGTCCTCACCATAACGTATGAAATGTACACGTCAGCAGGATGTCTAGAGAGATTAACATCAGACAGAACAGACCGGAAGGATCTGCGTGAAATACTGAAATACCTTTAAAATTCACCTGCAAACAGTTGTAGTATAAGCCACAATAGTGTCTATCTCCACCAGTTACATGAAGTGAAACAAAGAGTGGTTTCACAACTTTAACTATCTCATTTCAAACTGAATCAGAAGGAATGCTTCTTGAATTGCATACACATTCAGTGTACCCTGGGTAGCTCTTCATATTTCTGTCATCGACATTGAACAGTACTAATGATTGGACAGTGCGGACAGGTAGTATGAGTAGAAGAAGCAAAAGGAGTGAACCCACGTCCAGTAATATAACTAAGGCGGTAGTTCCATGAAGTCACAGTTCATTCATTTTTAGCAGTGCAAAGTAATGAACCCGATTAATAGCTTTAAAGGACGTTCAGTTAAGCTGTAGTGGACAGTAGATAGTCCTTCCAAACAATGGGAAAACGTTTCTCGAAGTTATATACCGTTATGAAATTATGAACGCTTCGTAAGTTTTACTGTCGCACTGAGAACACAGATTTGTCTTGAAGAAGTACATTCTTAGAAGACAATGTACTGCTGGTTGTACCGTGTTGTTTCAAATCGTTCTGCGGGTAGTTAAGAAATACGTTTATTTAACAACATAGGATGTGACATCATTAAAACACAAACAAATTGGAACAAGGTTTAAAGTTGTTTAGTTCTTGAAGTGTAGTGAATTACTCGCGAAAGTTGCACAACATGTTCAATTCCACACTTCGTTGTTTTCACGCAGTAGCCAACATAACAACCAAGGCGACTGTAAACGCCAGGCTGACTGCGAAGTACAGGTAGTAGGTCAACTTTTTGAAGCGCGCGCGCTGAAGTTGGAAAAGTAAGGTAGGCGAGTTAGGATGATACGGTTCTTGATATACCGAATGAGTGACAAATATTTTAGACGGATTTTACACACAGTACAGCAATCTAACTTTGCCCTCATAGGGTGAACGTGAGACTGCAAGAAATTGGAAAGTTGTCATCATTATGCGAGATGACATCAGTCTGATATTCACAGTGACAGACCAAAATCTGCGACTTTTTCTAACGCCGGGTAACTGAAAACTGAAGCATTCATTGCATGAAGCGCATATACGATTCCGGTGTGAGATTTTCAATAGCATAAACGATGAACCCAATTTATATCTTCAACCACCTCGATTCATTGAGTTCAAGAATTGTTACGTCTGCAACAGGCACAAGTACAGCCTTTTGCTGACATCTCTGTATGCCTTTTAACGTTATCAGATAAATATTCACATATTCTTCGTCTCAATCACTTTATGCATTTCTCTGCAGATGAAGTCAAATTGAGTGTTGATTAATCCGAAATCATGCATCATGCGTTGGAGATTTATGATCTTGACTTCACTAAACATTTTATATCCTTTCATTCAAGCCAACTTCGAATTTGGGGAAATATTGCCCGAATTAGCAGCACGGGCCTTTGCTTGATGGTAGTTCTGTGGTTGCAAAATATACTCGTTAACTCAGACAAGTTTAACAAACTGGAAGAATGATTTAGCAAAAAGCAAATAGTATTTGGTTGCCTACGCACTGAACACTGAAATATATTGAACCAGTACTGTTGCAGTTGTGCACAGTTAGTGACTTAAGGATAATGCAGAAACAGAATAAAAATAAAAAGAACTTCTAGGTTCGTGGTCATCCATTTATCGACCGGACAGAGTTCTACATGTGTAAACCAATATATTCGTTCTTAGTGAGTGTATCAATAAGGTGTAATACTGACAGACTGTTGTTGTAAAGACGTTCCGCCAACAAACTGGCCTATCTAGTTCACTAAACACTTCCACTTGACGAGTTCTATAGGGTATTGTACACATTTTCACACTTTGCTTTATTTTTATGTGCAGTTTGCATCACTTTTCCTTGTATAGAATGAACACTACTTGTTTGAATGGATTCCACTTAACAATACACTTTTGATGAGCGCGTCTCGTATTCTAGGTGCTCCTGATCCACATAGATCGGGATTGCTTATAGTGAGCTATTCACCGACTTCATTTTGAACTGATCATTGGCGTTTATACCTTCGTATTGGGTTAGTCTCATAACAGTAGTATATGATGTCTAACACTGTTTACACAAATTATAAAGAAATCGTATGTCGTCTTTCATGCCCAGTGTCACCAAAGTGAGCGTGGTGAATTAGCTGCACGGTGTTGCTATCAGGACTAGACGCCTGAGGGTTTGATCAACCTTACAGTTGTGTCTTTGTTGCAGTATCACGTCTTATTAAAAGGCAGAAGAATATGCCTTTCTTTTTTCATCATAATCGTCGAATCTGCCACTGCGATTCTAAGATTGAGACCGTCGTACGGACGTAACCGATTTTCTGTATCCGATTTCATGAGCAACACATTTTTGAAAATAAAACGACGTGGCATTAGGTTTTTTAAGTTTTGCGACATTTGTCTGTAAACCACTAGCTACGATCTCTTCTGTCCAATTTACAAAATTCTCAGTGTCTGATTAACACTAGTGAGGAAGGTAGCTCGAAATAAAACTGGTCGGTAGGTAACAATGAATAGGCTGAAGCTTCGACGAACAGTGGAAACCAACAACTCACCTTACTGTCAAGGTCTTCAACATTTACACGATCGGAAACTGTCTGAAAAATAGCTGAAATGAATCGTTCTCAGGTCATTTACGGAAATGACTCACCTCTATAGCGCATAATTTCTTCATATCCAAACAACTCCAGAAACAGTTCAACAATGCAGTGAAATACAACTGAAGCTAAATAAAGATTCAGCTGGCCTGACTGATCCGAATCAGATGCCTGTCTTTGCATTATCAAACCAATAGCTATGGTGGGCACCGACAGCGTTTGGGCCACCGTTCCAAATATAAAGTGAACCCAATTGAAAGCAGGTCTCATTTTGTGGGTTGGTTCACAACGAAACAGGGTAACAAGTGGCTGTAGGTTGAAAATAAACAAATTTGAATTGAGTTCATTTTGGGCCACCTACGTTCAAAAGAATTAGCGCTCCGCTGATAAAACCACATGGAGGATGTGCAGCGAATGGCATCAAGTCGAGTTCTGAATAACCTCTGGAATGGTAGACGACAATAAACACGGCAAGAACCGTGCATACCACTGCCATGGAATTGAACAACTGATGGAACACAAACCACAATGCTAGGCCTCCCAGGTTGTGTTGTTGCCACATTTGCTTGTAGTGACGTGAAAGAATAATCCCATTGTTTAGAAAGAAATTCCAGCCGAACAGCATAAGACAACCGTGCACTTTAATAAGATCCGGTATCATTTAGGAGAGAAAGATGGTAGACACCGGGCTGAAAGTTTAACGAAACAAAACACAAGACAAATAACTTGGGTATAGAGGTATGAAAAACCACCTATGGAACAACAATGGAAATGTGTAATAATATAGCTCCCTTAAGCCTACGTGTCTTCATATAGTCAACAATGTTGAAATTTCGGAAACCTGTAACGGGGAGCTCTTCTCCTAGCCCTTCTCTTCCAGGGAGGATGTGTAATAATAAAACTTGTGTAACTAAAAGCGGGTGCAGTACCAGGTCTGGTCCGAGGCTAGAACGGGGGCTGTGGATACAGTTACAGCTTCATCGTATTTCTGGACAAACTCATTTTTACAGGTTCATTGCATTGGACGGTTGTTCAGGAAACGTGGGACAGACAGATAACAACCATTCCACCCTCTGCTGAAGCCTGCTTCTTTGGCAATTGCAGGACAAATGACAGTAAGACAACCAGGAAGCTAATGATTGGCTGTAGTCGTATCATTCCAGTCAATGGACAGTGTCTTGAAGAGCAGTGGTTTGTAAACTGCTAGCCCGTAACCGAACGGCCAAGGTCGGTCTAGAACGTCTCCAATGGGACTTCATTATGTTCGTCTTCGGAGTTCCACACGACTGAACGTCTTCAAGCTGACTCACCACCAAGACATCAGAATGTGCATTGTGTTGCAACTATGTAACTTATGCCTAGGTGAGACGCTACCTTGTATTGATTTGTGTCTCGATGACGCTGTAGTACAAAGTATGAGAGTTGTGTCACGTCGAACGGGTACACACTATTCACTAATCTATACTGAACTGACCTATCTCTGTAGGTTTGCATGTACACATGGACCGAACTATATTAAACCGTACGCAACAATCAACTTGCATTTATCCTCAGTCACTACACTGAAACAGCTCAGTAAATCGCATGGAGATCGCAATGAATTGTTTAATCTGTTCAAGGGATTGTGGTGGATTATCAGATCGGAGGTGCGAGTATTCCAACACTCGGTGGGATAACTCAACCCGGGAAAGTACGTCGAAAAGCCCACAGTGAGCGGATTGGGGACAGAATGGGCGACTGGATGAGTCATCGCTCAACTAAATCGAACTAATGGGCAAGACATGACAGGCAAAACAGGATGGACGACCAGATTGGGGGCGTGACTATTCCAACACTCGGAGGAATATCTGGACACGGACACAGAATACGGTCAAAGCCCACAGTGGATAGATGGGGGATCATACGAGCGCCCGGAAGAACCATCGCTGAACGAGGTCGGACTAACAGACAAGGAAAAGCAGCCGGAATACCCCTCAATAAAAGGCGTCGATCATACATATAAACCGGGCAGAAGTACACACGACGTGTGGGCGGAAACTGGGGCGGAGGTTGTTGTAGACTGGAATTCTGACTCATGAACGCGAGCGCTCGCGTAACATGGTAACAAGCGAGTTGAACAATGAAGATTATGCTTTATAGGACGCCTTTTCGCTACAGAATGACTGACGTTAATGAAAGTTTGAAACAGTACACGAGACTAGTTTTAAACCGCTTATTCCTCTTTGATTAATCATTGGTATAATATTCATGAATTTAAACAACCACTGTGTCCTCACGGTGGGGAGCAGTTCAAACAGTAGGAGAAAGAAAAAGAGAGTTTCTGTCAGAAGTTTCATTTAGTATGTCCAACTGCTTTCCAGTAGCTTTTTCAAACATACCCAAGATGGAACTCTAACCGAAGCTTAAAGTACACTGTGGAGTATCGCAATATAACGGCTTACCTTGAACATGCTTTTGAAGCATGATTTTTGAATACGTAGCTGTACATAGTTCTTCGTATTCGTTCACTATTAGTTTATTAGGATGAAATACTGCTCGTTACAGATCACTCCATGGTAGATACCCAGTTGGATTTGAAAACCGCTGTCAGACGCAAGATGTTGCCTGTCTGAAACGACCTCACTGTGTTGTATCATACGTCATGATATTGCTGCACCCACAGGATATCATGTTAACGAGTCTTTTTATGAGTTAGCAAAAAAGAAGCAACCACAGCTTGCCAATAAAAAAGAAGAGTTCTTGTATACGCTATTGAAAGTGATAAATGCAATCGCCTTTTAATCGAGAAATACCATTTCGCAGAAAAAAACATGCAGCAGGTGAATGAGAGGACGTTTACCAATAAGCGGTCTTTAATGATTTACGTGGCTGTATCGGTATTCGGCATTTCGGTTGGAATAACTTTGAAATGCTAGTCCACGACGTGTACGAAAACAGGCAAAATACATTCATTTAACTAAAACTTAAGTCATATTCGAAGGCACGATTAGTTGATACTTTCATTCTTTAGGGTTTCTGTCACTAACATACTCCAAATACCAAACTAACTGGATGACCCAAGTATAAACAGGTGCAGGATTTTGCACAAATAATATTTTGATGCATATTATACGTAAGTTTTATGTTCGATGTGTGTATTGGTCATCTAATCTTGTCTTCTAGTCATCTTTCAGTCAACTAACTAACAACACAAAGAGTTATCCATGCCATGCCAAATACGTTTCGAAACGGAATGGAATTTTGCGTACAGAACAGTTCCACCATTGGAATCTCGGACCGGTTTCAGTGATCTTCTTTCAACACGTTAGTTATTCTCATCCGATCATGGCAATCCAATCCTCTTTCTTTACTACACGTTGAATCTTCTGTCGGTCTGTCATGAGTCTCTTCAGCTCACTCGGTTTCACTTTTCACTGCGTCGTAAGGCCGCTGACGTTAAACAAACCATGATCATTTTATTGGTAACTCTTGGTAGAGGTACAAAGTCGATGCTGCGATAATCTACCGCATGAGTTGACGGAAGAAATCCGACCTTAAATGCCTCAAGTATGATCTGGAATAGCGCCTAACTCAGTTTCCAACTCATCATTCCCAAAACAAACTGCGAACAAAACATGCGACCAAGAGGTATTGAATTGTAAGACAAAAGATGGCAACGCCGAGAGAGGGATATGTTTCTGATTCCAAGTGCTTGTAATCGATACAAGCCCACAAATGGTAATCGAACCTGCATAATCTTTATTGGCTTCCGGTGAGTGTTATCAACTTCACGAACACACAAACCCTTGACATTTGCGTCCCACAGTCCCTAAAAGATGGATTATTCCTCTGATTGACCGTCATGTAGTGGCCACGTCCTTTTTGGGTAGATATGACGGTTTCGATGAATCCGACGAAGGTTTGCCGGAATTAAACTAGTGTTCAGAATTTCACAGTTTTTACAAGAATCCAGCTATTACCTCAGGATATGCGATGCACCCAGTATGGATTTAAGTCATACCGAATTGGTCGCAAAAACACATCTGTAAGCTTCTCAGCCTTTGGTCATTCTCCAGTTAGTGCGACTTCCACTATCGAAATGGAGTGAGAGTGTTGTAAATGTTAATCCTTGAAGGTTACACTTTAGAGTCCCGACTCGCTTTTTATTTGCATTCAGGCAGCAAGGCAATTTTCAAAATATCACTGAATAGTAGTCGAGGGTCAGCAGTCTGTCGACTGCCCTACCACTGTGTGTAACATACACACAGAGATCCAGTTGGAATTTATTTGAAAATAGTTATGGGTATATAAAATATAGCACCTCCTAGCCGAAAAGTAAAAAACTGAGAAAATTACTCGGCAGTCAAAATTTGCAAATGGTTAGAGTATTGACGTCAGTTTACGATAATACTTAAAGCACCTGATTGTACACATTCGATCTCAGACCTGCTCAGCTTTTCAAATTGTGCAAAGAGACTCATATTTAACATGCTCAAGTCGTGTGTTCTTAATCGTGGGGCTACTTAGACTTAATAAACTGGTCGGTTCAGTTCATGTAAATGAGAATGGTAGTCGAAAGGAGGCATCAAGACTGAGTTAATATGCCCGGAGTTGACTATGTCTTGACACACAAATTGTTAAATGCAGTGTGAAGTGGTTTCAACAGCTAATCGTTCAGAAGAGATCCATTTGCGAGAAATCTGGACTTCGGCTGGCTACTTAGCTCAGCTGATAGATCATTTGCCGCGTTTGGGCATATTGTTACTGTCGCTGCTTCGAATTCAGCCGAAGTCCAGATTTTTCGCAAATGGATATCTTCTAAATTGTCAAATCTGCCAAACTACTTGCCGGCTAATCATTTCCTGATTAATGATACCGAATGTTTCCGTTATTAGGAGACCTGTAGTTTTTTTTAACATGTTTCAACCTTGAAAGACATAGGAATACAAGGTTATTTCTTAATGTATGATGTAGAAGTTTTGTATACTGCTACTCATACCTTGTTGCTCTTGTCGATAGATTATTTACAATTCATCACCCCACAATGGAATGGGGTTGAATGCATGCAGTCTATAGTCGCATGCAATCGAACACTTGTAACTAATGACTGGACGCTTATTGTAACAGAAATCTGGCAACTTAGTTTGATCAAAATGTCAACCTATACCGAACGCACTCCAGTGTCTACACATATGAGAGGATGCGGACACATCTAAAGAAGGTAATTTCAGTAGATAAGTTGAAGATTTGGTTTTTACAAACTTTTGCTATGAACATGGGGATTTTGTACTGTTACTAGATCAAACTTGTAATATGGAGGAAGTCGTTATTATCTAAAAGTTGGACGTCACGGTTTGTTGTGATCAACGCGCGGTGTATGCAGCTTTTGCATGCAAATATTCACCTCCTTTGTTAACGAAGGATAAGATATTCCGGGAGCGGATTATAAATGCTTGCGGTCTGGCATGAAAGGTACATGATTCCCACTCCCAACTCATCGAAGTGATCTTAGGTGAAAACTTTTAAAGATTCGAATAAACGATGGCTGAGCTAACTTACGAATAACTTATCATACTGTGTGATCATGTACCATAACATTCCGGAATTGTCAGTGTGATTGTACTATAGAGTGAGTGATGCCATTGTTGTCGTACCCGAAACGTATTAACTGGCCTAGCTTTGTCGGAGCTTACTTCACAGACGCATGGTAGCATATTACTGAAGATTTTCTTGAAGTGATCCCACTTTATATGATGTCACATATTTAAAAGTATCATTTTATTGATAATGATGCTTGCAGTTTCAAAATGCTCAGTGTCATTTGATCGACGCAATTCCAAGTGTGTTGTGTGGGATTAGGTTCATGTGAGCGATTAGACGAAGGAGAACGACCAATGTTGTGAAACTAGCTGGACACCAGCACTTCGACCTTTTCTTATGAATCGGAATAGTATCATCCTGGACAATCCGGCACTTCCTGTAAGATGCCAGTAGATTTTTGTAGCTCGAACTATTGAGAGTATGGTCACCTCTGCCAATATATCAGCAAGAAATCCATAACCGGACTGATCCGGAATCATCTCATGTTGCGAAATGCATACATCACTAAAAGATCGATCACCCTTAATTTTCCACAAACATTCCCTTCTTTTTCGTTGATTTCATTTCATCGTGGTGTAATTCTTATGGTTTTCAAGACTGTCCGATCTTAACTTATTCGAATTCAATTAGTGCTCTGTTCCTCTGTTTCCACTCTGTTACGCAATTCTGACTGTCCTCAGTTTTATTCGCCTCACCACCAAACCCACCCTGTTGGACTGACGTATCAGTTAATCGGAGACGTTTGCTGATAAACAGTTTTCTTCGTGTTGTTCAGCTGACACTAATCCATCTGCTTGTTAGTCGAATCCATCATCCTGATTAGTTCCGTCAGGAACTGCGACCATTTTATCCTCAACGTCTTATCGTACCAATGGTACTTCACTGTAGACCGCAAAAATAATTTAGTTTCTAGGATCTAGGGTGATAATCTCGCCAGCTGTTAGGGCCATCTCCAGCTTCTTATTGTCTCATCAAACCGTCCCCTAGTTCAGTTAGCTAATTAGTCTCAGAAGTGTTTTATTGGTGTGACGTCTAAATTGCCTTCAGCGTTCCATTGGTCATGTATGCCAATGCTGATTTCCGTCCGAAACCGTATACATGAGGAGATATGTTGTTATAATCAAATTAACCGGAAACCCGACCGTCAACATAGTGATCTGTTTATCGAGTTGCCATTACATACGATAGTGTGTTGTGTGAGACAGTTTATGAAAACATGAAGTAAACATATGCAGGATGACCATCTCTGTTGTTGACAGTCTAATATGTAACACTCACTCAGGTCCGTCTGACCCAAGGTCTGGTAGTTTAGACAATATCGTAATTTCTAATTTGTGATTTGTGGTATATGATTTTCCCCCCCGGGTGAAGACTCCCGCACAACTGTGCTATTATTCTGGAGAAGTATGGTTAAGTTATACTTTTCGTGAGTAGCAAGATGGATGAATATATGGAGATATCAAAACAATGGAGGAAAAAGTACGGGAATAAATCTCTTTGAGCCATCTGACAAAAGTTGGTATTCTCCAAACAAGTACGAGTCCGTGATAACTCCATTGCTCCTGGATTTTCAATAAACACAACCTAGTTTCTATGTTTATGGTGTTGTTGAGACACATGTCATTTGTATCGGTTTGTGGAACGTTTGGTCCCTAAGTTAATCGATTTCACAGGTCAGAACCCTCTCATAATAGTTTACCAGGTAGTCGAAAGTATTGTTCGTAATCCTCCGATTTCCGAACATCAGTGGCGGTGGTGGATTCCAGCATAAACTGATCAAGAAATCCTGCTTGGGCAGTCAGTCAGCTGGATTATTTGGCGAATTCCCGTATGACATGGTTGATTGAGTGAGTAACTAGGTCCCGAGTTGAAATCTCTGAGCTTCCCACTTGGCTCCATAACTCAGTTGATAGAGAATTTGCTGCGCTTGAGCATGTTGTTTCTTTCACTGGTTGGAATCCAGGGGAATTCCAGATTTTCTGAAATTGTTTCTTTTCCAAACTACCAGATCTGCCAAACAACTTATTAGTGAAACAAACTTTGTGTCGCCCAGGAACATTATACACAATAAGGATTGTGAGTCACTGCTGCTGAATTATGTGGCTTTAACATCACTCATTCAGCAGGCTGACAGAGTTTACGACTGCAAAATGAACACTCGGTTCTTAAAGGTCTTCTGTTAGCCAGTCTACTATGTGGCACTTGTGCGAATATCCCCAGATTTCCGAACTCACCAACGTTTAAGAAGCTTACGTCATACGAAAACCCACATTTAAGTTAAACAACGTTTCCAGCCGGCGCGGTTAATTACCATGATGATTGATGTCTGTTAAATAAGATACTTTCAACCTGGTTTTCAGGAAGTAAATGTTCCATAACAGTATCATTCTCTAACCTAGTACAGCGTGAATTATGTGACTCAAAAATGACCCGATCAACAAAGACTGTTCGATTTAGGCTGTTGACATATCCGTTTTGTGTTCAGTCATCTAATCCCCAGGCAAAAGATTAGTAATCACCTTGGTTTTCTAACATCGTAAGTTCACAGAAGACGTGTTTTATGATCAACAAAAATAATTCAATATTAACTCGTTCGAAAATACCCATTGATGTTTTTATAGTAATAAATCTGCACACAGTATTCTAAGTGATTACCAGGCTAGCTACAACAAAACAAACAGGAAAATAACTGCCAGGATGAGTTCAAATTACCTACGGTTCATTCACGTTTTCAACAAGATACAATGCAATAACTGTTCAAGTATAACCACTGATAAAGTAGAAACGGAGCATCATAAGGAATAAGGTCCGAAAACTGTTGATGCTATGGGAGCACACATACATACACAAACATCCAGACTTTAGATTACTGATGAGTAGTCGGGGATTTGGTTCAAATTCAACCTCACCCAAAATTGGTCGTAGCTGTCGCATTCCCATAGACTTTCCAATCGATCCATTTCGAAAACAAGCACTAGACTCGAGTTTTGCTCTCATTTAGAAAGGAATCACGAATCATGTCCGATTAGGATGGTCTTGTAAACCTGTACTAGTGATGTTTTAAAGCTGAAATAAACGATTAATAACATTGTTTCCATTAGGAACAGCTTTAGGGTAGGTTACATTTACAAAGTAGTGTGAATGGTCTGGCTTAAACCGACACTGGAATTTGTGAACAGACATGAGTTTCCGTCAATTTGCTTTTCATTGGCCGTCCAATAGTTGAAGGTCGTATCTGGGGGCTGGACGTAACAGTCAAGCCAAATTACTAAACAGTTCACTTGCATGTGATCTTCATCTCCCCGTCCTAACCATGCCACAACTGAAATACACAGTTCCAACTTTTATAATGAGACTGTGTTTGGTTAATCTGTTCGTTGTTTCCGTAATACAATACTTTTATCTGACATAGTAAGTTAATTTCATCACTCGTGGTGTAACAGTGGAGTAAAACAGCTGCACTAGCGACCGGTGCCCAGTTAAATGACTCCAGTAATTACGCTGTTAGAAAAGTGCTATCCAGATTGTGGATCATGTGCCAAGAAATACATCCAAGATGGTGAGTTTTAAAACTGGCAGCTACCGACGCCAACCTTATTCGGTCGAACAACCCTGAAATCTGCGCCCAAATGAAGGTCATGCGAACATTTAACCTGCCCCAGTTTGTAACCAACTGAATTCACAATGCGTAACGCCTACTGTGTGACTGTTATCCATCGATTTACTGTGGTGTCCAGTTCAATTGTTATTGTGTTTTAATTTATCTGAAAATTGGTGACGAAAACAAACCCTGTTCTGTATTCTGAATTTCTCATCTCTATCTTTGCTAAATGTTAAAGAAAATTTGATTCCACTTACCGCTCTTGTTTCATTAGAATTACCAAACGTTCATGAATACGAAGTTTACAGATACTATCCGTAGTTATGCCGTCATCGTCCAGCACATCCTCCCGATTGATTACTACGATAAACGACTCATGCTATTGTAAACTGGATTAGTCAGTTCAAACTGCCTGCTTCTGCTTTGCGTTTATTAGACTTCCTTTCAAGGGAGATCTCATCACCGAGGTTATCTCAGAAAAGCTCAGAAAGTCTGTCGAAACTACATTCCCTGCTATTCAGTTTTGCATGAGCTTCCGTTCAACACCCGTTATCATATCACAACTCAAAGACAAATTTCCATGTTCTACAACCAGCTGTTGTATGTATTCATTTGTTTGCTTTTGTCGAGCATCATACATCAGTCGTACTACAGGGCGATTGTTAGATAGAATGCGTGAACATCATCTTACTTGATTGAACATTGGTACGATTAAAACGGTTTCATGCTCGATTGTCGCTCACTTGACCGATTATGTCGGTAAGAAAGATGCTTTTCAGATTGTCTAACGAGTGCCAAGGAATCGATCAAAGATGGTGGGATTCCGAGTGTTGACCATTGCAGAAACCATCAGTATCCAATTGTGCAACCCTAACCTCTGCAGTCAGAAGAAGTTCGTGCGGTCACTTAATCTCCCCTGAACCACAATCAATCAAGCCGACGATTTGGAACAGTGATTGCGTAATTGATTACAAACACGCTGTCCATAACCTCCATTGACCAACTTTTGGCTCACTATGGTAAATTTTCTTCATATTTATTGTGCTGTAATTAGCCTCATAATCAAACACAGAAAGCAATTCTTGTTCGCCACTTTATCGTTTTATGAACTAACTTTTTCAAACTTCTGCCAAAATGGTGAAATGAAGTATATACTTTATGATAGATCATAAACATCATATGGTTGAAATCTACGCTGTCTCAAATCGTTTCGTGTCGAGTCACAGTATAACGAGTAAACTTTAAGAACCATATACTTTTCAAAGGTTACACGAGCCTAATCAGAGTGCGCCATGTTTGGTATATGTTACAAGAAGTCATTTGCTTAACAGTTTTGGAACCTATGCAACGCAGTTAAAACATGTCTAGATTTAAACTTTGTGAATTTCCTATTGAACCCTCAGGGTGAAATCAATTGTGCCAGCAAATAATATACAGCACCTGATTTTTTTAAAATGTGGAACCGATCGCTAATAACCGTCTCCTAAGTGAGGAGTGATACTATTATCTGGATAGGTCGTCCTTGAAATATCAATCGTGGTACAAATTATCCGTATTTATTGTTTTACAATTTATAGTACTGAAACTGAGCCACATAACCAGTCATAGTGGGTCAGTAGAAAGTAGGCATCTAGTTGCTTGTGTTTTTGTTCTGATTTGTGAAACATTTGAGAGGATATGCTAAACTATTACTTGTCTCAATGCCAGAAATGGCTTTCGGTCTTTTGTAAACAATTAAGATATAACATCTGCATCTGTAGGTGCAACACAAGCATCAGTTCATGAAATACCACCTATACTTCCGACATACAATGCAAAATCCGTAGGCACATTTTGTACAAAATCATAATGGCATTACTCACCTTCTCTTACGGTATTCGGTGCTCATTTCCTCACTTCAAATAACCCTATAGTGTCTGCTCACTTTTGTTTAGCTAGTTTAAGTGCAAATTTGCCACAGAGTAATTGGAGTTTCTAATACTTTTCAGTTTCTATTTAGATCAACGACACTCAATCACTCTTAAGCACAATGGAAATTTTCTCAGTGATAACATATCGCTGATAATCCAAGACGAGCGTGTTAGTGGAATCATGATCTCCAACCATACTGAAATATTTTAGAATCGCTTCGAAGTTCATCATATGGCAGATACTTAGACCACGCCGTTTAGATCCATACAAATAATTTACTTCCAAAGTCTTTTGGTTAGTTCAGACAAAAGTAGTCTCGGCTTTTATGGTCAGACACATTACGTTAACTAGTGACTGATGTTTAAAGTAATGTGGATCGTAGTTTACGTCAAGCATATTCTGGTTCTAGACCAACCGGTATAGTTCACTTCTCGTCAGTGTTTCGAATGACCTCTCAGCGGATGACGGTGTCATCCTGGTTTCGACGTGGCCGATATTGACCAGTACCCTGCAACGGCCAGTGTTCAGGATATTCATAGCTGCGTATTTCATAGCGACAGCAAGCAACTCTAGTGGATCTAAACAATATATACAGCTTATATATGATCACGGAGTAAAGATGTGGTGAAAACAAAACAACTGACTCACAGTAGTTCGTGAAGTTGGGTTGTTTTAGAGTTCCATTACAACGACTGATGGTGTTTCCAGTGGATTTGATTCATTACGTTGCTCCAGAAGGATTGTGAGTCCACAGCGGATGTAATCGTGAAACAGATAAATCTAGAAATTCGCTGAAACGGGTATTTGATCCCATTAACCCTTAATTCCTCACAAATTGGCGCACACCTGACACGGAGCGGCGAAAAACGAATGGCTTGCGACCTTCAAAAAAAGTGTTTTCCATCCACAAGGCTTAAACATCAACTGTGCGTATAAGATTGAGAAAATAGGTTCAAAAACAGTGACAATTTCAAAAACACGAAAATTTTAAATTGAACATCATTCTCAGTTGGTCGCAGTTTTTGCAGCCAGATTGACTTTCCAACCTGCGTCTTTCCGAAAGAGACTGATCGTTAAAGTATGCTTTCACCACCACCCACTCTTCAGTCATCAATTCTACATCGTGTTAGCTGCCTCAGAGAGCCCCCATTACTAAATGCGCTGCTCCGAAACTTATGCTTTACGTCTTATAGTCTTTATGTGGCCCTTACTGGAGCGTCCGAAGTGTTCAAATCTGTCCCGCAATATTTGATATTCAAGTCTGTCCAGCCTCTCGGGGCTTTTTCATGTCTAACATATTACACTGCTGATCCTCACCGGAACGTTCGCAACACGCTCAAAGACTCCGTCTTTCACTTCTAGCGTGGTGTTCGCCGGGGTGGCCCACTGTTATCGTCGTTGTTTATCACGGCAATAAATGAGGTGTTGGCTATATCCACACCGGATCTATCAGTTCCACGATACACCAGACAGTGGTTTCGCTTACGTTATCGCTCTGATCCATCTGGTCGACAATGCGATGCGTCCCTCCGAGAGGCCTATAGCCGCCTCTAGTTCTCTAGATTTACTCGGATTGAAGACAAACAGGCGTAAAACTATACTTGAAGTTATCTGTGGTGACCATAAACACGACGTAACCGCTATAGCCGACGAGTCTTTTCAATTCGACCCTGACATCATTCATTCACTAAACGCCTCTGACAGAGTAACCAACCTCCATGTCCCATTTACCTTGAAAGGTGAAGCAATGACCAGTCACCAAACGCAGCTTTGGATGATGCCGAGAGAACTCCCCAAAGCTTCTTTGAAATCATATCAGCGCCTGTACCTTGTGAGACAGCATATGCTCCCAAAAATGAATCACTCGTTAATTTTGAGCCGAGTCCACCAAAACACGCTATATTACGCTAGTTATGAATTTTACAATTCGATAGTTTGTTTGGAAGTGGCCTCTTCTTTTCAAAGACAACACAATTGGTTACACTCACACCCCAGTTTGATTGGATGATGTGGGTTTTTTAAGTTTGTCCATCACCATTCCTATCATGCGCAAATCACGAATGAAGAGACTGCCCATAAGTCACTGTCTAATTTTGAGTAACACAATCAAAGATGACTGGTTTGGCCCTACAATGATGGACGTCAGTGTTCCTGTACGCGTTCAGGGTGTGGTAACGACGACCAAGAATTAGGCTTATTCGGCGCGACTGAACAAGTTTGATCCTAAAACAGATTGTCGTGGTCTTCCGTAAGTTTCGCTCTTTCCACTCTCCAGTTGTTTGTTGCTGAATCCGTACCGCATTTTCCCCAATGACTCTTATTCTAGCCATCCACCTCCAATGCGGTCTTCTTTGGACTAAGGTCTGCAACTCTCCAGTTGACCGAAGTGACGTTCACAAAATCTCCAACAGGTCAAATGGAACAATGGATGTTGTTTTAAGGACGTCCGCCTCCTAGAAGAGAATCTAATGATTGGTGCAAACCACATCAGTGTGAATAAACACGGTTTTACTGATAAGACAAGTTAGCAGTTGTCGTTCATGAGGAATAGTTTACTTGCCAGAGATTTTGAGCGTGGTAGAAGTACAATATTGATTACATGGGTTATCAGTCACCAGATATCCTGGAAACTATCTAAAGTATGCAGACCCATGGGGTTTTAGAAGGGTTAATAATTCCACTTTCGAAGGTGTGTTCATGTTATGCAATAGTTTACTTAAACTCGTCCGTGGCCAGACTTCCTGATCGACACAACCCCAGCAGACTGTTTGTTCTGATTTGATGCGCACATGATGACATGCCTGGAAATAGCTCATTGATAGATCAGACGAACTGAGAGAACTCCTGATATAAAAATGCATGACTTTTAAGATATTCTAGATAAAGAATACGATGGATGATAACCTCTGTGTACGCCCGATTGCTTTGAATGACTGGTTCTGTTTATCCCATCAAGGAACAAAACGTACGACTACGACTGTGAAAACACAGCCAAATACATATCGGACACTTAGGTCAAGTATGAGTAAGCTTTAACTGTAGACATATTTGGAAGTTTGAACAAAACAGTCAGAACACGAAAACTGGTAGATGTAAGCATTTCGTATTGACTCATCAGTACCGAATTTACAATAACATGGATCGGTTTTTTTTATAGCAAACAATTCAGGGGGTTGATAATCAATAGGCGGGTTAAGGTAAGTCATTAGGTCCAGGGAAGGGTCAAGTTCACAAACAGTTTTTCTCTGTGTGTTCAGAAAAACTGTTTGTGAACTTGACCCTTCCCTGGACCTAATGACTTACCTTAACCCGCCTATTGATTATCAACCCCCTGAATTGTTTGCTATAAAAAAAACGATCCATGTTATTGTAAATTTGGTACTGATGAGTCAATACGAAATGCTTACATCTACCAGTTTTCGTGTTCTGACTGTTTTGTTCAAACTCCTGAAGGGAACTAACTGTTTCAGATATGGAAGTGCCATTAGCGGCAGGAGCTATAAACAAACAGACATAAGAGGTCAATTCACCGGATCACGGTGGAGCTACATAGTCTTCCACCGAGATGTTGAACACGACGATGCTCAATTAGAACACAGCTACATTCGGGTATCACATGAGTGTCCAATCAGTGTAGTTGTTGCAGTTGTCGTTAAGCAGTCGATTAGAGGTTACAGTTTGAATATTTGGCAGTTTTACTGATTTTAAAATGCTTAGTGCACCCTCTTGACCTGTAAAGTGATGTCTTTTGACTCTTTTATCTTTCCGACGTCTGAACGACACTTCAAAATATACACCACACATAATGTGTTGTAGGTTGGTTTGCCCGGGTGCTGTTGTATTACGAATTTATGAATGCACTTATATAGTGGAGTAGTTTGCATGATTTGCCTCATGAATATTATTCTGTTGAACCCTTCATTATTAGCTCGAATTTGTGGACGTGGGTTGCAGTTAGAAATTCACGGACTTCATTCAACATTCAGTAATTTCCTACTGTCAAAAAAATGACGACCCGTAACAAATGGCATGCATCCTTGCAGTTGCCTTTGCCAAAATTCAGCAGCTGACGAATTTACTGAATTTTAAGTTTGCCGCTTGAAACTTCGTGTCATGTAATCAAAGTCTCATGAATGGGTTAGAAGTACAAACGATAAGTATTTTTTCTGTCTCTGCAACGGGGGGTATTGTCGTATCTTTCCTTACAAACAAGCTAATCTTTTTTTCGATTCATCCTTCAACTTGTATTACTGCATTGTCTTCAAATTTTACAAATTTCCAACTGCTCTCTCGTGGTCACCTGATATACGTTGGCTTATGAGTGTTTCATCGTTTTAAGCAGAACGAAATCCTATGTAGGTTTGTTCAGCAGGTTTATTGTTTTATCTTTTCTGTTAAGCGAAATATTCCGCCTTCACTTCAACCTTAAACTTGTATTCTCTGTATTGTGAGACTTTTAATTAAAGAAACAATCATGAAACTTACATCAGAGCTGCACAGTACTACTTTAAGAAGTGGATTCAGTGTTGGATCTACATAATGTCTATTGCAAACGAAAACCGCTGATTATTCTAGGATCATCAGCAGACGTTGAAGGAAAATCTTGATGCTTTTCAATGGAATTGCCTGATATATTTTTACATCAAATTTAAGTCTGCTACTTTTGGCGTTATGTTTTCTGTAATGATCATAAAGGCTTACAAGTTCTGTGTGTGACAGAACCAAGGGTTGGGCGTAGGAAGCGCAGCTGGATGAGAGAAGCGCACAGTCGCCATTGCAGTCTGAGTGTACCTACAGTGGATTTCGCATATGGTTCCCAATTATCATATTATCACCAACAGTTTCACTGTTGCTACTCTCAAGATGCATCCAAACTACGCCCGTACTGACTGGTTGGTTCCTGTCCCTAAGTCCGCTGTATGGAATCAAAAAAGACTGCCACAAAAGAGGCTCGCAGTGTTGTCAATAGCGGTACCCCATTAAACATCTTCGAATAGTTAGTTTCTTTACCTAGGTTTGTCTTAGTCAAGTTGTTACACCGTAACTTCCATCCCGACTAGGAAACCAAAATTTGTCCATGCCTCTGGACAGGTGGGTTCGTGCGAGATCCTCATGCTTTAACAATTTAAAACGTATTCTCTGTAGGGCTGTCAAAATGTACTCCTAATAGGCAATGAAATGGAAAAAATTCAGTAGTGTTTGGAACCAAACCTTATATTTTCAGCACTGTTTGGAAATCTGATGAGTAGTTAGTTTCAGCTCAATCTGGGATCGACAGCAGTAGCCAAGTGAAGAAACGAAGCAAGAGGTGGGTTCCAGCTCACTTGGCAACCCTCAAAAGCGCACCAAACAAAAAGCGCGTAGAACTTTTGGGTAGGCTGAACAACGATAGAAAAAGTACAGGTTAATCGACCGTGAGGAATGGTCTGACAGATTAATTGTTAGGAAAATGGCAGACCTTTACTTCGTGCAATTAGTTGCAAGAATGAAAAGAGTGGCGCTGAGTTCTCACCAGGCCTCCTATAGCAGACATACACAGGCTCCTGAGTACAGAACGGTCAGGCGAGGGAACACAGTTACAGTCGGGATCCTTAGAGAAGCCACAAAATTGCTCATCAGTATATCTCCTTTGATTGATGTGCTTTACTTGTGCGATCGATCTTCCAGCTTTAATAATAATAGTGGTCGGGACCAACGCACCTAATCTTGGGTTTCATGGCTGGTGTCCTTCGATGGAAAAACCGGGTTGGGTTTGTTTTACTGGATAGCTCCACTTACCTCTTTGACGAGCCGTTCTCGCCAGTCACTAACACAGGTAAGCTGGGTCATTACTGTTCTCAGAGGTTTTGCAGGAAGTGACGCCATGTCTTGTCCAAGTGCCGGATTTTTCACGACAAAAACACAATTATCCCCATGAGAGGAATAACTTTTTACTAATATTTCCGCTATTCTTGCCAAGCGCTCAGCCGTTTTACCTTGATCCCTGGTGGGCGATTGGGCATACATTTATCCCGACGATGAGGAGAGAATAAGCGTGTTACAAGACAGGCAGAATCTTGCCAGACAGCTGCAGTTTTTGCCCATCTAGCTTGTGAGTACCCTGGTGAAGGTCGGTGTGATTACCGTTCGGGAGGTAGAGTGACCAGACGTTAAATGAATTCGAGTGATTTAGGATCGTAACCACAGTCCCCGTAAAAAATGTGGTCGACTCGGCTAAGATGGTCTGGGGTTGTCCAGGTGTCGAGTTTCTGGCCTGCGCCAGTAACTCAAGATCTGGTTCAGTTGCGAACGATTACCGTTAATTTTTACCGAATAACACTAATTTGTTGTGTATTGATGTATTCAGACTAGGCATTATCGGTTTCATATTGCATACTGCTTTTTCCTATCGATAATGGCCCGAGTTAAATCTCACATCGCTGGCACTCAGCAAACGCTGACTGAGACAGCGAGTATTTGCAGCTGGTAGGAGTGAAAACTGTCCGTGCAAAACAGTCTACAGTGCTACCAGTGCCAGAGGTGGTATCACTTCAAGTGCACTACCAATAACGGACATCAGCAGAAGCAGCTTACCTCTCCATTTCCCAGTTTGATTTGCATGAGCAGCGGGTTTGGCCTCAGCTAAGGCGCCTCTCTGTGGGTGACTAATTGCGCACACCCCACGAAAAAGGGAAGGACGCAGAAAACTTGTGGTGGCAAATACGGGGCTATTCTTGGCTTTGTGTCTGTTTTTAACTTTTCCGTGGGGAGTTTAATGGAGGAGTGCCAACAGACTTTGTCCGAAATAAAGTTGGAACTACAGTCCTTGAATGAATACACAGCGTTTGCTCTCCCTGGTGTTGTGATCACCAATGAGCCAACATCAACGCTGCAAGACAAACTAGGCATTAGTTTGTCATCGGGAATATGGAATCGGATTCTCGATTTCCTTATTGACGCTGATATGACGGAGACGATACACACTGCATGTGAGCGCTGTGGTGCGGCATCGTCCTGGTCAGGTTCCCTCTCGGTTCCACCTGGTTATCAATAATGAGGGTCACCTGGTAGACAGAGTGACCGTCAGATCACCACTTGGACATAGTGACCACTTTCTGTTACTGGTTACAACAACCAACAATAAGTTCAAAGTTCGAAATCTTGATCAGCCTGTTTGTAATGGATTGAGAAGCTATATAGGTTCATTCCTTCTTGATTATGACTAGGTGGACCAGAACTGCTGCGCCCATCAAAGCGCAATTGAGGAAGCGGACAACTTAATTGTGTCGCGCAAACTGTGCACTTTCTCTTGCTGATCACCTCTTCCGCGCAGAATACGTCGTTTCCTTGATGGCCGTTTCTATTTCTTTGCAAAATCTAAGCTTACGTCAAAACCTGGAAAACCTAAGCGCGTTGCACGTTGTTCGAATTAGGCGTAGACGAGAAATCTGTGAGCACACCAAACTCGTACAAGAAAAGGTCCTCCTCAGAGCTCGCGGAAAGAAAATTTCCTATATACCATTTGCGACGGCTAAGAAAAAATAAACCTTCTGCCCTTTCTCTGCGGCTGCCTGAGAGGGAGACCTCATATGACTCCCTAGTTGTGGCCGATTTATTCAAAGAGTATTACTCAACAGTCTACAATGCCGCAATACCGAATTTACACCCTTTCTTTCCGCTGCAACCTCTGGTTACCGCTGAATTTTCTGTGTTAAATGTTGAAGTACCTTTATTCAGGGTTGAGTCATACAGTGCAATAAGCCTCGTCAAGATTCATCCTAGAATTCTTGAGAAATCATCTGCTAATCTAGCAGAATCCCCTTAAAAACTCTTTAAACAGACACTCCAGATTGATATCCTTTCTAGCGCATGAGTAAAGCGACGGTTACGCCAATAATTAAAGCGGCGATCGGTCAGGCATCCTTATTGGTAGTCCGTGCAAAATAATAGTGCGCCTATTGAAACGTGCCACCCTCAGCCACTTCTTATCAAACCATTTTTTCTCTCCCACCCAAAATGGCCTCCTTTCTAACCGATCATGCACAACAAATATGCTCATTTTCATGGAGACCATTTCTGATGCTGTCTCCTCTGACTTCGCCAAGGCTTTCGACCGTGTCCCACACGGCCCCCTGAAACACAAACTGGAGGTTTATGGTATTCAAGAAGAGGTTCTTAGCTGAATTACTTGATTCCCCGATAATAGGACGTTTTGATTTGAAACCAGATCAGATCCTTCATCTCCCTCTTTTATTTCAGCTAGAGTTTCTTAAGGGACAGTGCTAGGTCCTCTGTTGTTCCTGATCTACATCAGTGACCTTCCGGATATTATTTTAAGCAACGCCTTGCATTATACCTAACAACTAAAAATGTGAAATGCCACTAATCCCAGTGCACTACATATTGATCTTGACACAATCAGGCGTTTGTCGGACGGTTTGAGCCTCACGCTAAATGACAGTGATTTCGCACGTATGTCACTCGGTGATGACTATGTCAATGCCTTTGTGAGTCACAGTGCACTCGGCGCAGTAGGTTTCATTTGATTGGATCTGAAGAAATTTCTGGACATCCGCTTTTTTTCACTTATCCTTCGCGTAACAACATAAAATGGCATCAAACGTGGGATTTGCCGTACTCAGGATGATTATGCGCACTTTCCCTTGAACAGATAGAAGAGCGTTTCATACGCTTTACAGGGTTTATATAAGGCCGCTTCCTGAGTATGCTAATCAGGTCGTGTATACCTGCCTGAAGAAGGATACATTTGCTGTTGTGCATGTCCAGCACGTGGCTACCAAACTAGTTACGCGGCTAAGAAATGTTGCTTACGAGTCCCCACTTGAAATTCTTGATCTGTACACAATTGAATTTTGAGGACTCTACGGTGACTTAGTTCTAAAACACTACCTATTTATAGTATATCTAGTTAAGCAGTTCTTGATCACAGGAAACACTGACGGCCAGCTACGATATAACAAGGAGCTTATCAAGTTTCGTCTCCGGACATTTCTTAGGCAGCAGTTCTTTTCTTACAGGGTTATTAATCATCGGAGCAGTCTTACACTTGAGGTCTTTGGCAGCGCTTCTAACCATCGTGTGGAAACCTCACTTTATTCTCATTTTTAACAAACTTTGTTATGCTATTAATCTGACTTTGTTTTTGGTATTTACTGTGATTCCCAAGAGCAGTGATACACTCTTTTTTCAATGAATACCATCCAGATCAACAGACGTTGGCTTGACGCTGAACAGGAAAAGCCGACTGGATCCAAAAACCTTCAGCTCTTACTCCGAACCCGCACATCAATTCCTGAACCGCCGAGCCAGTGGAGTAGAAAAGATCATTTCTCATACACTGACTGACCAATAAAAGAAACTTCAATGAAAAAAACATTTTCGTGAGACTGATTCTCTTCTTAAATAATGATTATGAATAATTCAATAGCGATATGTTTCACTACTTTTAGGTGGTTGGCGTTCAGGTGTCATTTGATTATTACGTGTGTAACTGAGCGTGCCGACGCCACCTCTGTTTACAATTATGTAAGTCTTGTTCATGAGTATGTTGCTCGCCTGCTCGGACCCAACATTTTGCCAACTCTTGTCAGAGTCAGGCATAATCCGTACTACATTTTCAAATTATGATAAGTGTATAACTTCTATACACTTTTTAAGCCGACTATTTTTACAAAAGTGATTAATATATATGGCATAGGCTTAAATAACATGGTCCATAGAGGTCTTCATGGCCATAAAGACCTCTATGTACCGGAGCGTTTACTTGGAACCCATGCACATGCATGTGCATTGACCCTGGACAGCTATAAATGGATTACTTCTTCATTCGGGTGTAGCAGTAAGAAGTCTTGGGACAATGATCGTTGTCATCATTCTGACGACCCTTACGACACTCAGTAACAACATTAAATGTTAGCAAGACTAGCGAAAAAAAAACGTGTAGTTTGCGAAAAAATACATCACAAAACGGGACCATGTTAAAATGTGATGAAATTCGATACACCTTTTGAGCAATGTAAATGAGCCAACTTATCATTGTACAATGGTGAGTTAACTCACCAATTGGTTCATTAATGAACCAATGTGAATTCACACTGCTTAAAAGGTACGTATACGTACCTTTTAAGCAGTGTTCGTATACGTATAGGTACGTATTCCATTGTAACGTTTTCTACACTATCTTCTAGTTCATAATTCTTATTGTTATTCACACGTTTCATTTGCCTCAATTTCTCATGTACAGCTAACATTTAAACCAACTTAATCAAACTAATCAATAATCAGTTAATACAACACACACTTCTCGGTCCGCGAGCCTTGCGTTAACGCAATTCTTTCTGCGTCCAGCACCGCTGGTAAAAACACATTTTTGGAGAATTGGGAGTCGACCGAATCAACCGGCTAGTGTGGCGAAATTTTCTCATTTATCTGCCATCGGAATTAATCTATCGGTCGTCCAACGAATCTCATCTCTGGCGCTGTCCTTCTATCTGCACTATCACTATCACTATCATGATAGTGATCTGTTAAAACTAACGGACTTTGACTTATCAGTGAGTCGTTCGTATTTTACTGATATATCTCCTGTTTAATTTGTACGTCTATCTTTGGGCCTATCCACAACTGTTACGACTATTCTTTGATACTACCATATTTTGGTTATTTTTATCATTTGACTGATTAGACCACTACACCGTACGCAATCATTTCGTGCCCGTAGTGGCAGAAGTTACTTCATGCACTAGAATGCAGTTCATTATGTACATGAACCCTAACCACGTGACTACAGCCAAAATCGATATTTTGCAGATTGAAACTACATAATGGGGCGGGAACAGATGACATATTCATAAATGTACGCTAGCCTCAAGGTCGTTGAATACGACTTTAGTACAAAGAGTGTAGTGCCAACAATCCACAGAAACATTTCATAATTTATTTTTGTACATTTTGTATATATAGTTTTGTTGCCTTCATCTATACGCTTGCTTGAGACCATCACCGTCACTTTTTGGATTGAATCGTCAACACAAATAAACGAGAGTTACCGTTCGAGTTCATGTTCAAGTTCGAATTGCACAGGACTAAATGGCTGTTGCTAATGGGGCGTCTGGAATACTTGCACCAAAATGCCAGAGAATAGCACCCGGAACTGCGACTGTCCCACTTGTGGCGGGAATCACGGATATTCCAGATTCCGTTTTTCGATTTCGAGCTCGTTTTTTATTATCGAGTAATCTATGTGGACAAGAAGAATGAGGAGGGGGAGAATGAAAGAAAACTAATGGCAACCCCCAATGGCTGTTTGAATACATGATAATTGGCGTAAGCTCACTTCACACCACATAGGACGTCAAACATGATAGACAAGACCGACAGGTAGTGGTATACTCCATGGAAGAAGCATCAGCGAACCCTCTATCTACATTTCCAACTTCAAACCCTGTTGAACAAAATCACCAGAATAGCACACTTCCGTATGTATGCAGTCACAGACGTAATTCGCTCTAATCTTCCCTTAAATGTGCAGGCCTTCTACAAACTGGTGAGGCCTTGTCTAAACAGCAAGTAATTCCACATAGCGAGTAACTCTATCAACGAGTTACTCCATAACAAAAATGTGTAAAAAAGAGCACTAAAAAGAGAACTGGTCACACTGTTATAAACAGACCTCCACAGGCCTGATGTCATCTCTGGCACAAATCAACATCCACCAATCATATCCAATTTTACTCATGTAGTGGATTGGAACGTTTCTAACTAGAATCGTGCCTATCCTCCACAATAATTAAACCAGGAAACCAGTTAATGGACAACGGCGTGAATTTAAAATAGACTGGGAAAACAAGCTGTAAACAAAGTGCAACAGAAGCAAAGCTCGACAAACCAGTGGCTAGCGACCGCAAGGCGTTAATTGTCAATCGTGACCTTGGCGATTGAACAAACGGGAAAATGCAGACATGCAATTAAACAATATTAATGATGTCAGCGGTCGAAATAAATAGCAAGATAGGTTTAATACGTGGCAAACCAAGAGTGTCACTACACGCGTACTATTGCAGCC
>LUCH01001655.1:21033-45762 GCA_013368495.1 Paragonimus heterotremus
AGAAGAGAACGCGCCCAAGAGACTTCCTAGCCGTCGCCATTCAGAAAATATGGACCCATAGTGAGTGGCTGCTGCGAGAGTACGAAATACAAACGACCTATGGGTGCGACCGTCGTGAGGTCGTGGAGGTTGACTGGTACGTGAAGAACATTCTTCACAGAATGGCGACGTTCGCAAGTCATCTTATTCAAAGACATCTTAAGGGAGGGACCTCACAACTCCCTTCCAAAACCGTGTCTGACTGCCGTGTAAGCACTTCTGTGATGATCAATATAACGCTGTAGTTTCATGTGCAACAGGATGGCGGCGCCTTCGTCGTCGATAGCGTACACGGCACATGTGAATGTACGTTTTACCGTACTGTGTGGTTTCCATGCATTCATATTCTGTCGGTGTTGAGTGAACATCTTCATCCCCACGGTAAGGTGTTTTGCAGTGTTCATTTTCCTTTACAAAGGTGAGGTCCGCATTCATGAGCGGTGGCTTGCAGAGCACAATTTGCCAATTCGGCGGTTGGTAGGCCGGCAGCTTCGACCGCTTGCTGCAGCCACTTTCAACCGCCAATATAGAGAGCTTAATCGTGTACTCGAAAAACTGCATGACTGCAACAGCCTCACGGTGGTGGCTTGCTCGAACACTATCATTGTCTTCGTCAGTAAGATAGTGGAGCGTGCTAATACTGGCTTACTTTTGTACGACTTCCCGGCGGGCCCACCTACAAGTGGTACACAACCGCGGCTGGTGAAAAAGCTTACAACAGGACTGCCATGTGGACACTGCGGTGACCCCGTACAGATGGACAGCTATTTGTGTGATGCCGATCAGCCGATGTTTCACTCCAAGTGTATCCAAATGGCAGACATAAACGAGTGTCCGTTCTGTGGCAAACAGCTTCAACCTCAGTCCCTGGTAAGTGCATGTTTCGGATCCTTAGTTTTGTCAGTTCCATCCACTTCTTCCGTTGTTCACACTTCCCCAGTGATAATGGAGTGCAAGTCCCGCACATCACCCACAACGATTGTTGACTTAGACCGGTCCGCTGACAGTGGGCCGAAGAAAGCGCGACTCAACATCACCTGCAGAGGCTATCCTGTTGATATAATTGTAGAAAGTAAGTTCCTTCATATATGCGTACACGGAATTCTAGATTTGATTTAAATTCTCTTGCTACTGTTGTCTACTCGTATTTTTATCTTATTGGTGCCCTGAGCATCAAGCAATTGCATACGTTTACCGTTATTCGTTACTAAATAACGCAGTTATTGAAATTTTCGGGTTAAATTCTATCTGTTTCTGTATCCGTCCTATACCGCATACTGCTTGTTGCCTATGACACTGATCCGGGTCGCGTACGAGTCTCGACTTGAAGTTCTAAACCTGTACTCACTTGCATTTCAACGGCTCCGCGATGATTCAATTTTCGCACACTTCCTCTTTCCAGTAGACCTCGTTGGTCAGTTCTTCACTGTAGTGAATGATGACTGTCGGCGAGGACACAACATAAAGCTGTTCAAGCTTTTTCCCCGGACCTTCTTAAGACAGCAGTTCTTTTCCTACAGGGTTGTTAACTTCTGAACCAGTCTTCCTGCTGAGGTCGTCAGTAGTGCTTCTTGCGACCGCTTCAAATAATTACTTTACTCGCACTTTCTAAAAAACCTTTTTGTGCGAGTAATCTTAGTTTGGTTTGTGATATTTACTGTAATTCCCAAGAGCGGTGCCACAACTTGTTTTCCATGAATGCCTTTCAGATCAACAGACGCCCGCTTGACATTGAACAAGCAAAGCCGACTGGATCCGGGACCCTTGGGTCTCTGCCTCGAACCCGTGTATCAGGCGCCGAATTATTCGTTGAATCACATGCGACAAACGACATGATGTTGAAGACTTCATATTATACATAGTTTGAGTCATCCGGGAGAACACCAATAACATGAAAACCGAAGGTTACATTCTGTGCTGGGAATAAGCGGAGGTAGTGTGTACACTGATCCACAATTATCAGATACATATTTCAAGATTCTGTCCCCATTTTTCCGTCCCTAGCGACTTAACTCGTCCACCTATCTGCCTTAGCTTGGGGGACGGTTTGGCATAACTCGTAAGGTAGGACAAATGGACGGAGCAGTTATGTGTCCAAGCAGGTCGACGTATACTACATAATTCACAACATTTTCCTATGAGGCAAGGTGGACAGCAGTTTGTCAATCAAGTTTCCAGCAATTCGTTTACGCCAAATGATCTTCCGAAGGTGTGGTTGGAACTGACTTCCGTTTGATCCAGATATGGCACGACAGGGTTTCTTGGCAAGGGACCTATGAATTTTCATACTTCATGGATAGATCGCGCTGTTCCCAGGATCCACGTAATTTTTAGAAATCTTGATGGTCCACCGCTCTTACTGAGCTATTTCATCCAAAGCTGTGTAGGCTCTTCATTCGACCGTGATTTTTGTGGTGGTCGGCTTAAAGCGAAAGAATTAAATAATGTAATCGGCTAACTCGGACATGTCTTCTGATGAGGAATAATAGGTTAATTGTTTTTCATCCGCTCCCAGGGCACACCACCAGGAACGTTGTGAACAGTAAGCCGTTCCAGAACGCCCAGTGTAGCAAACTGGCGAATGCTGCTCCGTCCAGTTGACCCAAAATATGATCAACGCTTATGTGCGTAGTATGCGTTCACACTAGTAACTCCCCCGTCCAGTTGACGTTGACTATTATCACTGTCTAAGTATGTGTTATGCGCTCACACGAGTAGCTGCTTCATCCAGTTCATTTACGCTATGATCAACGCCTAATTGTGTGGTATGCGTTCACACTAGTAACTACTTCGTCCAGTTGGCGTTAACTATTATCAATGCCTAAGTATAAAGTATGTGTTCACACTAGTAACTCCTCCGTCCAGTTCACTTAAGCTATGATCAACGCCTAAGTATGTTGTACGCGTTCACACTAGTAACCGCCCTACTAACACAAGTGGGGGGGGCGGTGGGTTCCGAGTGTGTTCACGGTGGGGCAGCAGCGAGTTATTGAACTGTATCGCAGTTTTGTGGTTTTTCGTTCATATATTCATCTGTGAGAAATGTAACACTCTTACGTGCGGTTTTCCTTCTTTCCCATTACTCGCTCAATTTTTCCAAACGCATTCCATATTTTTCCGAATTATGCATCCCCGTGTTTACGTGTGCTAGCCATAACGTAATTGTGAAGGTCACTGATGGCGATGCTTCCGTCTCCCTCCCGGGTGATCTTGGGTTCAGTAGTTTCTAACCGCAATTACAACGAAATCGTCGTATAACGTGTTGAAACGTGCATTCGTATCGAGATGGACAGTAAATCGGCGCATTCGTAAACGTCTGATTAGTTTTTTGCACTTTGTCAGCGGATGTCATGACGGTTGGCAACTTCTGTGGTTCAGCCGGTAGCACCGTACGTCGAATTATCTCTGATAGATGCTATACGGGACTCTCCCATTGACCGCTAATTCACTTTCCGCTCATTTATTTCACGTCAGACCTGACTGCAATCAACATCATTGTCTGCAACTCAAGAGCACTGGATGCTTAAGAGGAGAACATTTGCGATATTGGTGAGAGTTTGCGCAGCTAGGTTCTTCAAACCAACGTCTCTATGGACGCGTCGAAGTTGCTGTTTAATGTGCTACGTCCCCATCTTCCAAGCCTACCCAGGGACCCACGAACATCGTTGAAGTCACCACGACCGGTCGTACTGCGGGCTGTTGAGCCTGGGAAATATAACTTTGGAGTGAAAAAAGCTCTAGACAGCATATCCCATCTGTTGACGGGTCCTTTGCAATTAGTTGTCCAACTCAACATGGACGGATTAAATGTGTTTAAGTTCTCGAACTATACACTGTGGCCCATTTTTCGCTGTGCTATTGATCCATCATTGACTTCCTCGTCAATTGTTGACATTTTTGGTGGACATGGTAAGCCCCCGCATATAGAGGAGCTTTTGCTAGGTGTTATTTCAGAACCGAAGGAGCTGTAAACTGAAGACTTCAGAGGGAACATTTGTGATTTCCTCGTAAAGCTCTCCACTGTCTCCATTATTTGTGTTGAACCTGCAAGGTCTTTTGTAAAACGATCCATCGGTCAGGGTGGATTTTACAGCCGTGACAAATTGCTTTCACTTTTTAGTGTTTTTAGTACAGTTACACTAGGTTTCCACGACAAACGAACAGCGGTGGGGCGTATTTTCGTGCGGTGAGTTGAGGGTGGGTTGTGGTGGAGTGAGCGACTGTTTGATGGGTTCGGGATGGGGCAGCGGCGGTGCTGGCGGTGGGGTGGGATGCTGTGTACCCCACTGTCACCCCACCTATAAAACGGTAGGGTAATAGAGCAACTCGGGTGCAGACCCCCCCGTCACCCCACCGTGAACACCACCCCCAACCCTCCGCCAACCCACTAGATGGTGGGGTGCCCCACTGCCAACCCACCGTCACCCCACCATGATCCTACCAAACTGATGGGGTGATGAGCGGATGTGCTGGTAGGGTGCTCCATCCAGTTCACTTAATCTAAAACCAACGTCTGAGTATGTGACATGCGTTCACATTAGTAACTCCTCCCTCCAGTTCACTTAAGCTGTGTTCAACGTTGATAAGCAGAAATCATGAGAATTCAGAATATGTGTGTATTTAGACCGCTGGGCATAAGTTGTAATGATCTGCTTCAGTTATGGCCAAAAATGAGGTAACACACTTTCATCCGGCGAAAGCATAGACCAGTTGTCATCGTAATCATAATCGTCCAAGATAAGAAGATAGAAGGGCTGTAGCTGAAGTGATAGAAGTGGGAATCAATGTTTTCGTCGGATAAATAATGAATATCACAGTTGGTCATTATCTGTCAGATAAATGGGCATTGACTGGCGCACAGGTGGCAAGCTATATTCAAGAATACTCAATAAGCAATAAGCAAAACAATGCGCACCTTGTTACTGATAGAGTGGGATGTGTTAACCGTGTTTACACCACACCGTAGGTAGAAACAACCAGGTAAAAACGTAGACCATTTCCCACTGGAAAAATACCATAAGGGAACATACAATTCAGGTGAATAATTAACCAACGACCGTGACGGCATAACTGTAATTAGGGATTGCTGTGATATTTCGTGTACAATGCAATGTAAACGCAACGTGGTCGAGGACCCTAAACAACGCGGAATTGAACGTTTCTGCCTAAGAAAGGTTATGCATTCTACCGAGGAAATTCCGACGGAAGCATTTTCAGGACGCAGAATCGACGAGGAAGGTCAACATGATGCTTTCGTCGATAAAAATGGCGACATTTTTTCCAACAAAAGTGTAAATCTGGGCAATTTTTTTAGGCATAGTTGATTTTTCTCATTGCAACGCTTTCATTATACTCGACAAGATATGTATATTTGTCCCATAATATGCGTTTTAATATTTCATGAAAATTTCGAAAAATCTCTTTTCGCGCCTAAATGGCCGTTTACAACTCGTTTCGGCCTTGAAGCACAATACCGGCGAACTACAGAATTGGCGTTATCAATATTGTAACCTTCCCAGCTGGGAGTGTCCGTCAATGTCATCCTTTCAGCAGATCACCTTGTTTCCATTCCAGCGTACATTCTGATTTCATGGAAAAGTTAACAACAGTGGTACCAACGAGTGGTGAAGCATGGTGAAGTGTCCTATGTTAAAGTAGGTTATAGGCATTTCTCACGTTTGCAGTATTATAAAAAGCTTAATACTCATGTTCCAACAATAGTTCGATTGTCGAAATTATAATCACGCTTTCCTGCTTGCTTACGTCTAAATTTAAATAAAAGCGTGGGTTTCCACGTCTATGACATCGATTTTCATAATATTCCACATTCAGTTCTCCAAAAGGACGTACATTACGACTCTGCGTTATTTTTCCATTAATCCCTATGCCATTGAACAACCGCACATTTCTTGCTAACGTCTTCGGAAGATTAAAACAGAGAAACCTCTTGGGAATATATTTGTGGGATTTTAGGTTCTGCAACATATTACAAATTTTTAACAACTTTAATAGCTACGAATTATTTTTTAACTTAAAGATAACGGAGATATTCACGGTCTACCAATTACACGCAGCCACGGTGGAAGCAAGAGTGAATTTGGCGCTTCCAGCGCTTAGTAGTCTGAAGTTCGCAACCCGTCGTCACGAAAAAGCATACGAAGACGATTGATATAACTTATCAGACATCAATGGCGTAGTTCTTGAAAAAAATCTGATTATCATAATGGAACACTCGAAGAACGACTAACCGTCCCACCATGCTGCCCGAGTCAAAAAATTCTCGACAACACTGAAAAGCCGTAAATTCCTCACTCAGGTGAGACAGTCGAAGCTTTGGGCTCCTCCCTTTGACATTCCGATGTGGAGATTCTGGACCCTGGATCAGCACTACCAACTTTCGTTTCGTGCACCTTGAACTTCCACGCAAAAATATAAACCACGCCAGGGTGCTTGTAACCAGTTCACCGTTGTTTCTGAGTCATATTCAATGGGGAAAATTTTTCCCGTGAATTTCGAAACGAAAACTTCCATGGCTCATATTATAGCGTAAAATTTCGGGACCAGGGAGAATGCCAGTCTGGAGTGTCTGTTTGAACAGCCTATAAAGGGGTTCTACGAGACTAGCAACGGCTTCTTTGGGAACTCCGGAATTGCTTTTGTCAGGACCCATTGCACTTCATAAACTGACGTTGGATAAAAGGTATTCAACTTATAGCGTGGAAGACTCAGTGGTAACGAGTGGTTGCCGGAAATGTTGCAGCGAAGAGATAGGGTGCCGATCCGGCGGTGCGGCGGCGGAGCCTGCCGATTAGTACTCCCTGAATAACTCGAACATTACTAGGGAGTCACATCAGCTTTCCCAGTCAGACAGTCGTAGAGAAGGAGCCGAAGGTCTGTTCTTTCTTAATCGTCGCATGAGCTTAAATAAGATTTTGTTCCCACGGGCTCTCGGGAAGATCTCTTTCTGCATGAGTTTGGTGTGTTCACGGATTTTCAGCCTGCACCTATTGCGAACACTGTGGAACGCACTTAGGTCCCCCGAGTTTCCCGTCGGATTACGCTTCGCAGATAGGAACGGTCGTCGAGAAGACGACGTATTCTGCGCGGAAGAGGTGGCCGATAAGAGAAAGTGCACAGCTTGTGCGGCACAAATAAGTCGTCAGCTTTCTTAATCGCGCTTTGAAGTGCGCAGTGTTTCTAGTCCACGGATCCATAATCAAGAAGTAATGAACCTAGGTAGATCTTCAGGCCGTTAAAGTCAGTCTTATTAAAGTCTCGAACTGTGGACTTCTTTACCGGTTGTTGTAACCAGTAACAGATAAGATCAAAGATAAGCAGAGATTGGTCACTGTGTTTTCAAGTGATGGTCTGATGATCACTCTGTCTATCAGGTGACTCTCATTAATAATGACTAAGTTGAGCAGAGGGGAGTCTGACCAGCACGATGCCGCCTCCGGACGATGACATGCTGTGTACATGCTCTCCGCCGTATCAACTTGGATAAGGAAGTTGAGACTCCGCCTTCATATTCGTGGTGATAAACTGATTCCCAGTTTATCTTGGGTCCATTAAAGTCGCTCATTATAAGCAGCTGAGTAGAGTTATGTATTCCTAGGAAGTTGTCTAGGTTTACAAGAAGTGTGTTGTCATCAGAAACGTCGGATGAGGGAGAACGACAGATAGAAGTGAGTCTTGGCCACTCGATGCCAGTCAAAGCCACAGAACGTCACATTTATCCGAAGAATGAAGTCCACTAATAACTGTGGGTGTTGGGAGGCAAGGCTGAAGGAGAATCACAGAATCCTCACTCTCCCTCGGCAGAGTCGGCCTGACAAACTGAATACGCGGGGACACTCGGTTCACTGTCACTGATGTCACTCGTAAGCCAGGTTTCCGTGAAAGCAAATATGCGGGGTTGTGCATCATCAGCTAACTGTCTGATTTCCTGTAGTTTAATGAACAAACTCAGGCAGTTCGTACACATGCCTTCAAGAGCTATTTCCACACTTGATTTCTCGAGAGATGGGAAAGGACAGTGAGAAGAAGAGCTTGGGAAAGAAGACCTAGAATTGAGAACAGTGGTGGTGTTAGGTTCGGTATGTAATGCCGAGTGGTTCCGATGGCTCTTTTTAAGGCTGTGAGAGCGACGTCAACGGTTTGTGCGTCTGTCAACGTCCCCCCCAGGACGCTTGACTGGCATTCTAGTTGTTGCAACTTGCGACCTCTGTACCCCTGATAAAATCCGCTTTCTCGGAGGGTGTTTGAGAGTTTTCACCCACGGAGAATTTGACCTCGTCTGCTGGGTGCAGAGTTTGAAGGGAAGAAGTGTGCGCGGTTTTATGGAGTTACTAATGGAAATGCATTTGTAGTCGACAAGCGGGTATGCGCTAGACCCTCGTCCGCTAACAATTTAATACGCCCTTCCCGAAGAGCAGTCGCAACATAGTCCAAACAGACATCGAACTGGAGAACGCAGCGGGGTTTGGAAACAAACTGTATATTTCCAGCAATATTTGGAAATATTAGTTAGTTCTAGCCTAGTCTGGGACCAACGGTAACGACCAAAAGGAAAAAGAAGAGAAGCGCGAGACGGGCCACAGCCCAGTCAGCGGCGCTCAAAAGCACACCAAGCGAAAAGTGCGCGGAACCTTCTAGCACGTTAAACAACGCTCTAAAAGGTTCGGGTTAAACGACCTTGAAGTATGAAATAATAGATGAGTCGTTAAGAAGACGGCAAGCATTCACTGCGCGCAGTTAGTTGCACGACCGAAGAAAGTGGCACTGAGTTTGTACCAGGCCTCCTGTTGCAGGTGTACACAGAATCACGCGTACAGAACAGACAAACGGGAAAACACGGTTGCAGCCGGGATCCGTAGAGAAGCCACACGATCACTGGCCGCTACATATTGTAGGGCGGGCAAATAAAATGCTTTTTTTTATTACAAACGGCATCCACAACAGGCTCCCATGGTTCCAAATTCTTGGAAGAAAGACTTTTATGCGGGGCATTTGGTGATTTGTGGCTTGAGTAATTCTGAAAACGGCATTTGTGCGGCGTCTTCAACACTCGTGCCCGTGCTTGGTGCGTCGGCCGTTAGGATGGCGACTGCGGAAACAGCGTCCTCACTTTCCACCACTGGTACATAAACCCGAGTGAATACTACTGGAACAGAAACCATGACCCTAGTCTCCAGTTGTGGCTTTCGGTCTGCTATAATTCGTATATAAGTTTTAACCTGCTGCTCGCTTCTTGCCCCCAGGTGTGTCACATTAATAGAAAATGCAGCCTGGTCAATCTCCGGATAATACCAGTCAGTCCACAAAACGTCATGAAATGTAAGCCTTCATGAGGTCGTGGTTTTGAAATTGCGGATTGTTTAAATGAACCATTCGAATAATATTGGTGTTTTTCGTTTCCCGCGTAAAGTGTGCCAGAGCCCTACAGGTTGGTTAGACCGTCTTTACTCGGCTTCGGAGTGTACTTCGTTCTTAAATTAAGCATAATTTTAAGCATTTCGGAACACTGAAATGCCCGACGGTGACGTTGTCAACGGTACGGTGTCTGCGGAAAAGCCAGATAGGTTTATCTCAACCATCGGTAAGTTGCATCTTACTTATGCGCCACTGTTTCCAGATCCAGATGATCCGGAATATCAAAGAAATCTCCTCCGCCCAGCTGCCATCAAGGAAGATGTTAATCTCATGTCACAAAAGCAACGAGTTTCTCTCATTCTCAAGTCAGAGGCCTTCCGACACGAGCTTGAAGAAATTGTTCGCTCACAATCGGAAATGGGTGAATATCCGGGTATGAGCACTAGTTTGCTTTCACTCCAACATATTTCGGATCTTTTCGCTTCTCTGCCGGCCGGACACACTTCTACCGGAGTTGGTTTGAACAAAGGTACGTTCACCGTAGTATTCGCGGTAGTACCGAATGCATGGAGCAGCTCAGTTGGTTTAGGACATGCATACTAAGGTTGTATGAATGACGATTTTCCGTGTAATTGCTTCATCTGTATAAGATCGTTGTGTTAGGAGGTTTACGTCCTCGGTTGTTATTTCATTTGTTTGCTAAACACTTGTTTGTAGGCGATCACCTCTTATTTGAAGTGAGAAACCTGTAGGTTTAACTCTCATGCACTCACTTCGGAAAACAAATCCAGTATGGCACCTGGAGTTTTGTTATGCACTTGGTTTGCAGCTTCTAGCCCAACAAGTACACTGTTCTTGCTCAGGTTTGCTACTTATTTAGAGAAGTGCACTGACGGCGTAACTACTCACTTTGTGTACGTATGAGTTTACCGTTACTGTTGCAGTCCTTTCATACGTGGCCCTTAGTAAATACCTGTCAGTTTTTCTCCGTCGTAATTACGTGTGGTCTTTACTCGTACATGCTACTCAACACAATTCCAGCATCTGTACAACTGGCAATTGGTTGGAATGCAAAAGGCATCTAGGGAATGAACGATAACCATATACAGGAGCGAGTGGGAAGCAGTGAGTGAAAGATTGATATTCATGTAAGACCATCACGAAGTGTTTATGACAGCAGATTGTCTTATTCACTTCGAGCAACTCTCCTCGGCCTGTACACGTCCGTAAAAGTGCAGCGGGTCTAAGCGAGTCGCATGATAGTACGGGTTAAGCTTGCTTAGTAAGGTTTAAGCAGTCGTGTTGCTGACAGCAACGCTTTTGTGCCAAACGTTTACACCTCAGTTTTCGTGAAAGTAAATCCACTGCCTGGGTATTTGTCTTCGTACCACGCAGTGAAACTAATTGGCATGGTTAATCGCTTTCTTAGGCGAGGGCAAGTGGTAGACGGAAGTACTCGTTGATGGCTGCCGGCTGGTGGCGGTTTCGAATCACGCAGGTCGAGGAGCCCTTAAGGTCGATTTTAGTGACTATTAGTCATATTTGGTTGTCTTGTCTTACCCTTTGGTAATGTGTTTCAAGCTGACGTTAGTCGTGACAGTGCATTACAAAGTAGCAGAGTACCAAGTGAATAAGAGTCTTTTGAGGAGAAAAATAAAAGAGGGCTATAAAACAGCGGAGCTTCTGAACGAAGAAAAGGAACCAACAACTCTAGGGGTACAGGCTAACTATTGATTACGCCACAGTGCCCTGTCCGAAGACGTTTCCAACCAGCACTGTGGATGCCCGAGGACTCACCGGGTAGGTAGATGGCACCTACCAACCTGGTTCAACGAAGCAACCAAGGTTTTCATTGCCCGTGATAACGCCATCGTCTGGCCACCTTGTGGGTTCCTCCATCAACAGATGCTAAACAATCTGCGATGCGGTAGTTACTCTGTCGGCACAAGAAGTGGATGACTAAACCAGCACAGACTGCGCATTTTCATTAAGCCAGTTACTGGTCGTTAGCTCGTATACTTCTAAACTACGCGTCGGCAGACGGTCGCGTTTTGTCTACATGCGCCCTTTTTGATACTAGCTGACTGCCGAAGATAACAGTGGTCAAATACTGAAGATTTATATTCATCCCCCACATGGACAGGTCTCATCTCTAATGCATGGGGCAAGAGTGGACTTACGCACGCATTGAAAAACCGTACATTTAAACGATAATCGGATATCGGCGGGGAATGACAGTCAGCAAATGAATTACGGGCTTTCGCCATCTTCATGGCCACCTCGTCAGCAATACTACAAGCTGACAAGATGATGTGGTCGACAGTCTCTAGGACCCAACACCTAACAGCAGAAACAGGGTCAGTGCCAACCCAATCTTGTGACAACACTACACAATGAAGGTGCAAATAGCAGACCATCCACACCCTTCAACAAGTTCAGCATGTTCTTTTCAGAAGAACTAAGTAAAGCATTGTCGCCCACCTATTCATTATCAGAGGCTTAACTATGCTTCATCTATAATACCATCTGTCAAATAGTCGGAAACAAACGGAGAGATCGGACATCCTTGCCGGATAACAATTGAAGCAGTGGTTAACATTCAAAACACCTACCAATAACCGCGCACGTTGCACATAGGGTGGGCATACAATGAGTTCAACAAACTGATACCAGACCGCGGTGAAGGCAACCAAATCAAAAGCAGCCGTTCGATCCAGAAACAAGACGACAGTTGGCTGCGCAAATTAGTGTTCCATTGTTTGTTGCAAAGTGAAGACATGAACGGTATGTCTGCTGCAAGACCAGAAGCCTGCCGTTCCTTCTGTGTACTTCAGAAGTCACCGTGTTATGGGACACGTGAACACCTCGGTTGCGACAAACAACAATATCTCCATGGTTGTCTCATGATGTCCTGACATTTATTCGAAAATGAGTGATTGCTGATAAGCATCAGTCACGAGAGATCGCTTCAGTTCCCTAAGAGGACGAAGGAGTGTGACCAATGCAGACGATAGTCGCTCACTACAATCTTTGAAGATAGTAAAAAGAAGATACGGAACTTATGTTCGAATGGTAGCCACCTTAATAACAGATCGATGATGGCTGTGAAAGCTGAGATCAGATCCGAAGCACTTAAAGTAGTCGTCATCCTCTTCGTCCGCGTGATCATTGATTAGTAGCATTTTTTCAAACTATCATTTCTCATTCGTACTGCATATAAGACCTTCATTCGTTTGCTTCACTCCTTACAGGGTGTGTTGGCATCGGCAAACGCGAAGGGAAAAAATTTCAGAACAAATTCACGCCGACAACTTTCTGTCTAACTCTGCATGCGGATAAGCATCCCATTCCTGTCAAACATTCGAGCCAACGGAGTTCAGTGTAACAATCAGGTATATATCAATAGTTTTGAGAGATATCTGCCGAGGGCTCGAACTAACCACTAGTTATATTCAGTCCGGCCATTTCCGCATTGTTTATCTTAGTTTGTACGATGCTTTATCAGCCTCAGCATCCTTTGACAAATAAGCCCACGCCTAGGGACAATAACCAATTCAGATAAATTTTGCCAAAGGTGCAACATCGAATGAATTTGCGACTTGTTGAAACTGGTCCAACCGATTAATACCCAGTCTGTAGTCACTATCGAAAACCAATCGACAATGAAAAGGAAGGACTTAGCGCGTTGATCATGATGTATTTGTATTGACCCTGGAAAATAGAGTGTACAGCGAAGGCACATCAAGCTAGCGAGGTACGGAGCGAGTTTTTAATTTGGCCCCGGGAAGGATATTACAAAAAAGATAGCTTGACTAAAACAAAAGTAGGTCAAAAATCAAAATCATCAAAAATGTACATGTGAATGCGACTGTCAAAAATATCATCTACTGTAGTCACTACAGACTTCCCAGAACATCTTTTCGGTGTCCGAGTGTGCCAAATCTGAGACAACCTACAGAAGGCAATCCTTACTCATTCCCAGGTAATTGAATTCAGTCGTAGACTTAACACATACAAGCTGTTCATCAAAATCACTGCCATAGAATAAAAATATCCCCGACTTCTCACGGTTAACACTAGCCAGCTGCTGTTTGTGTCATGTTGCAGGACGACGATTGTATGTTTGATGGTCAGTGATTGGGTTTCTTGTTCACGCATTATTCCCTGTCCCTCTCTGGCAGCCTTCCCGTTGCTGACCTGAAAGTGATCGAATCTTGTCTTTTTCTTCTAAACCATCTTATACAGATCCAAGTGTACATAAACCCTAGTTTTCCTTGATCTGTAAAGTTCTTATGAATCCTGCGGACATAATTTAGCAAACATCCCGTTCCCTTTTGCCGCGCGCTTGTCAGTGCAAAACAGTAACTGCGATCTGCCACCAGAATTGTTGTGACCGCAAAAGACGCTTGACCCGAGAATTCGTTGATTGCCCAAACTCCCGTGTAGGTCGTCCGAAATCAAACCACAAACGCGTACACTCATTTGCACGTTAGACATACATTCACATACATCATTTTCATTCACCTTGGTGGAACTTCTGTCGTAGCGCGTACACGCTATTCCGATAGTCTATTCTAGTCCGTTGTCTTCCTTGCGTTCGGGGCTTGCCCTTTTGTTCCTGAATGTCGCCTGTGGTAATGTACTACTCGTGAGTAGTATACAACTCACAACGAAACTGTCTGTCATATAACAGAATGATACTTAGATCATCAGATAATCTAAGGCGGCATATCCCAACGAGTCACTCTTAACCGTGGGATTGAAAGTTTTTGTCACGCCAATATCGCTAGTCCTCATACCATTTGCGACAGCGCCGTCGAAAACCACAGCTAAGCACTCACTCGGGTGCCCACAAGACATGACCCGCCCTCGCAGAAATGAAAGTATCGATTTTTAACCTACAGAGGAAACATCAACACTAACTCCTGGCGAAGTCAGTGGATTAGTCACCGCATCTCAGGAGAAGTATGCAGTGCTTTTAACTTACCAGTCTTCGATCATTATGCAAATATACCAGCAGGTTATTTGACGGCTTAGCTTTTACTCGTATACGTTTCGTTGTGATAGCCTATGAAAGTATTTCTCAACGACTAGATACTGTAGCTTGGTAATGGTTTCTGCCCCCGTTACAGATGTAATTCAGTGTGTAATTCCTGTTTCATTTTGTGCCACATTCGTCAGTGTAAAACAGTAACAGTGCACGCGAAGTGTCATCAGACTTATACTCATCTTACCCGACAAGCTATGCTATGCATTTGATGGGATAAATGTCATTTTGCTGACAATTCACTGGCAATACTTTAAATCCTTTTCACGTTTCCAGTATAAATTCGTCATCATCATTCTCGGCTTTTTTGTGGAAATAGTGGCTCGAGCTGTCGTCGGTCTTGACAATGATTCACGAGGTTGCAGAGTAGTAAATAAGTGCGAATGTACAGCGAGAAAGAGGTATGAAAGGGGACCGAATGCGCGAAGACAACTGAAAAAGAAAAGTCAAAACGTTTGCGGATACGTGCCCGTGGCCGACTACGACACAATGCCATATCAGAGAGCGTTCCTAACCAGCGGTGTGGATGGTCACGGTAGACAACACCTAACAATCATGTTCAATAGGACGGTCAAGGCTTTCATAGGCCGTGGTCACATTGCCTAATCTTCTTGCGGTCGCTTCCAACCATCGGCAACCACACTTAATCAAATGCAGTGTGGCAGACGTTTCCTCGGAATACGGAGTACGCGACCTAACCAATGTAGACTGCGTTTTCATTACTTCAGTTACTGATCGTGAACTCGTAGACCCCTCACATATGCACCGATAAACTTTTGCGTTACTCACAAAGTGAGCCCATCTGATACAGGTCAAGTGACAGAGACAACAGTAACCAATTACCGAGAGGCTATGTGAATCTTTCACCTAAATGGGTCAGGTCTCTGATCAACGGAGTAAAACTGGACGCACACACGCATTGTGATCTCTGCTTTTAATCTACAAATGGACGCCTATTCGTCACCACAAGTGGTGTAGATTGGTGAATGTACTACGTGCTTTAGATATACTCGTGGATACCTCGTCAGCAATACTACACGTTGACGAGGTGACACTACCCAGATAGGTGGAAGGACCGACAGCCTGCCAGCACTAACACGGACAGGGTCAGTACCAATCTAATCTCGTCACAACACAGCATGGTCTGCATGTTCTCTAGAAGAACTGAGCGAAGCAATGTCCCCCCGCGTACTCAATATCTGTTAGCGTACCACCTGGTATAAACTCCACCCTGGGTTCCTCAGAACCTCTGGGTGCTCCTTCCAGAATACCGTCCATCGCAAAATTGAAAAGGAATTAGACCGGACACCCCCGTCGAACTTCGCTCGAGGTAGTTGTCCACAAATGCACGCCCTACAGTCAGTGGGCGTATATTGAATTCCACTGCGAGGGAGACGGCCTCAGAAATCACGTGGGGCAACCATATCAAGAGCAGTTTTTAAGTGTAAAATTGCCAAGAACGTTGGTTGACGAAAGAAGTGTCGATGCTTCGGTATCTGTCGCATAGTGAAGGTATGATCGCTACACTCACGATCAGGCCGGAAACCTGCCTATTCCCTTTTGTGTCCCCGTGTTTCAGAAACAGCGGCGGTGTGAGACCCGTGAGCAGCTTGGGTGCAATAGAGAGCAGGCTAGTACCCCTTCGGTTGTCACATGATGTCCCTATACTCTTTTTGAATATGAAAATGACTTGATAAGCAACAGTCATGAGACACCTTCGGCATCATGTATGGAATGGAAGAGCTTGATGAGTTCAGACAGCAACCCTTCATCGCCACCCTTTAGAAGTGTTGGATGAGGAACGTCCAGATCTGGGACTTTATTACGTTCAACTCATTTGAGCAAGGAAACCATTTCGGCTTCCGAGAAAGGATAGCCTGGAATATCACAACTAACCATAAAACCTATATCATTCAAAGGTGAAAAAATTGGTTCAGTTCAAAGTGCTCAGCTCAACTGTCCAGTAACCGACACTGGCTGTAAATTCGTGAACCTTCTTTTTGAAATATAGTCTATAAGACCTTGTCAATGCCTAGTTCAACCAATCAGGAAAAACAACATCTGACTATCCCCCTTCAGAAGTGTTTTCTCTATCTCTGGTTCGCTCGGAGAAGCAAGCCGGACGTCCTTAAGCTGACTCTTCATAACTGTGTTTCATTTTACGACAGTATTTGTATTCGGAATCGAGGAGGGTCAGCTGACGTTTGTTAGTAAGTTCTACTGAGTCAGCAGAAATGCGCTTCTGCTGTATCTGCAGTGCTGGAATAACCCTCTTCACAAGAGGATATCATAACTGTTGATTCTTTTGCCTAGTGCTGGTTTGGGTCACTCAACTGTTGCAACACGGACAGTTTAACTGTCGGTGCTGTCTAACAGGCGTTTCGGGTACAATCGCCCAATTTCCAACTGATTACTTAATTTGTGAACAGATGATCGTTAAGTAAAAGATAAAACAAAGCGGGCATGAATAGCGGCATGATCTGAGTAAAGGCGATTACTTCAAAATGAGCGACATTCTTTTATGAAGTGGTGCCACCGATTGGTGATGGCCATATAATCATATTGCGTTAATGGTTGGGTTGGACAGAGTGGTCTCCATGTGACGCATTGCCATCGTTCATGCTGAAATGATACTGATGTACATAGTCCGCGAGATGTGCACAACTGCAACAACCGATCGCCGCTGTCAGTGGGAATTATGACCTATCAGTATCACCTGTTCAGTCATAGAGCCGATAGCTTGTGCTAAGACATACCAAGTACCGATGGTTGAAAGCCTGAGTCAGGAGATGCGTTGTCCTGATTAATTGCCACTGTCTTGAAACTTCACTACCTCACTGCCAACCAACCGAGAAAAGCTAAATGCGTGATCAACACGGTGGGCATAAGGTGAAACTTCTGTGTGATGCAGATGCTGATCGATTAACAAGGTGGTTGAAAGAAGACCCTTCTGTGAATCGGGATCTCCTGCGATTGAAAAATGAAAGCCGATTACGAGAAGTATTACGTAAAATCGTTGATAACTATTTGGGCAAGAGATTGATAATAGTATTAAAAAAGACCATTTAACCCCCGAGACTGAATACCGAATTGAGTAACGGGCGAGACTCTGTTCAAAGTGTACAGTCATACACAACCGGGGGAAGAATTTTTCTTAACTTGCTTGAAGGTAAAGACGCGTGTAACAGTTGCTAACAGCCCAAGGAAGGGGAGCTGACATCACTGGTACAATCACAGAACGTGGCTTGCTGGCGTATTTCATAAAACATGGCCAGCGTACTAAAGGAGCATGTCACCCTTGGCTGCAGGCGATTCTAGATAGCTTCGAAGATCGTGGGGGAAAAGGATCCGGCGACATACTGTAACCGTGCACCTCAACACGCGGAGCACAAAAATGCGTTCGAATATATAGAATAAACAGTGTAACCGATCTGGCGTGTCAAGAATCCAGTAAAAACTGACATACTTTCTCAGCGTGACAATGTGATTGAGGTACATTAAGGAATCGACTGAAGAGTCCAGAAAACTAGTAACAGTAGTGTTGTCACAACATGGTAAAACAGGTTCTGCCGTTTTATTCGAAGGCACGCAATAATCAAGAGGCCTGACTACGATGCCATCCTTTGGTTTGCATTCGGACATTGAATATCTGGCGACACAGCATTAGTAGCTCGATGAGTTAATGGTGTTCTTTGTTCAGGCGACCAGGCTCAACACCATGTGCATGTGCTGGGTGCGTGGCCCGGTATATGAAACCCTTCGTACAACAGGCCGATAGAAGAAACAAGCCGAGAAAGGCGGAAACCAACCGCAGCCGATGATTGTTTCAATTTGTCATCAGATACTTCAGAAAAGATCGGTGAAGTAAAGTGGATAGATGATGTACGTTAAGTAGTTGGTTTCCTCCGCGGTTTGTATGGTTGATTCATCATAAGCCACTGGTTGTTATATCTCCATATTTAGTTAACTTCCATTGTCCACCATTGTCTCTATCAGCCATATTGCTGGAGTGTGGTAGAGTGCGCCTACTCTGTCATCGATCGTAGTGTGCTGTTAGCAGACTCGTAGGTCGCTCATATGGGGCAGCATTTTCTGCCTAAATCACACCTCGGTCCCTACAGCTAGAATGGATTTACAGTGGTTTACCACCTACTCCGGACATTGTTTATGTAGGCTTTGAGACCGCGGTGAATTGATTACTGTGGGTGCTTCAATCCTACTCTCAGCTATTACACTCATCATCTGTTTTTTGTTCGGAAGGCTATCATTCAAATATTTGAGAAAACTTGCCCGAGTTATGTAGCCCTTCGGACGACGATGACGATCGATGCTTACGCCAATCTAATTGGATTGCACAAGCACTCACAATTGACTTGTTAAAGACGCAGTCCGTGTGTGTTATATCTTCTACGGACACACCTACGCGCTATGTTCACCGCGTACGTGTAAGTCTGGTCCACGTCAGCCTGGCAACTGAGTCGAAATGATCTAGCTGTTCATTCTTACACCCAACGATTTTACGTTTTCTCATCTGTGTGGGCCGATTAATCCCTGTCTAACAGCCTACCCATATGCGCATAAGCTGTTCACCATTGAAACTCAGAGAACTTTCTTGGGACATCTTAAATGTACATCGAGACAAGCGAGAGCGACATCTTAAACTGGAAAAGGTATACTTCTAGCCTACTGCCACTCCCTGCTTTGCGATGGACTTTCAAGCTAGGCTTTGGCTGAGAATCACAAACGTCATCTGGTGCCGTTTTGGCCGTCCCTCAATACATCAGGTTAAATAGCCGTGCTTGCTCATAACCGTTACTTCCATTCTGCATTGAGCGTCTCACCCTATTTACGCATACAACATGGTGGACGGGAAGTATGGCATCACTGACCCCTCTCGACCACCATTTTGGGGCAGTGTCATAAGTACTGCCAGCCAACAAGTACCGTTGTTCTCGACCACAAGAGTGCGTTTGATTCAGTCGATCGACTCATACATCTGAGGTCGCTTACACTCAGGGTTGTGCTGAACATGTATATGAATATAAAGCCAGGGCTTGGTTCGTAGAGTTTAACTCAGGTTGGAATCCATGGTGGATTGTGAAAGTTTCGGCCCCAACAGTGGCGTACGTCAAAGCTGTTTACTTTCACCCTTTTGTCTAATGTCACGGACGAAACAATGAATGATTGCTACAGCATTCATAGTGCTGGCGTGATTTTTTTTCACCAGATGAAGGACACTGTCAAATATTTCCGAATTCGCTTTGCAGCCGTCGGGTATTTCTGTAAAACTTACGACGACGTGGATTTAATTTTGGATAATGAAGTCACGAAGCTTTTTGAGAGGGTAGTGTACTTAAAAAGTTGGATCATCTATGGGAATGAAAAAGAAATTCACAGCTCCAAGACCGTAGCAGTATTCGGTAATCTGGGGTGTCTCTAGCGACAGATAAGCACCTCACAGAGGCTTAAGGGTTATGTATGTAGGACGACGAGGAGAGCTGTGTTACTATATAGATGGGAAACCTGACCACTCAGAGTCGAAGACGTGTGCCATCCCGAAATATCCCACGGTCGATCTCTGCGATCGATAACTCACATCGGGTGACGCCAACGGATAAATAGCGATGGGGCTAGGAGGCGGATATTTGGTAATGAGTGACAAACGAATTTCTTTGTTCGGTCTTCAAGTTTACACAAACTTAAACAGTTAGGCCATGTACTAAGGACGCCAACTAACCGTTTACCACACCGAGCACTCTTTGAGGATACTGTGACGAGCTGGTGTAGAGTGCACTAGGTGGATGGATGACCTGGCGTAAAGAAAAGACCACCAATGAGCTGGCCACTGGGGGTCGGATTCGCCCCCCTCTTTGTGGCCCTCGAGACCCAAAGAGTTGGTAACCGAAGACTGTGGCAGTTAAGCATCAGTGTGAACCACTGATGTATTGCTGTCTTTAATGATGATGGTGATGATGATGAACCGAAGACTTCTAATGAGATGGTGGCTAAAGGGGGTTCATTGGCGTGAATGTGGCCACAGTTTGGCCGTGTTGATTGTGAAACAGGTGGAACTAATAATGCGGGATAGTGAAAGCGACGAACAAACTGCTTTCCTAATGACACTACGTTCACTTATAATTGGGTTGCCTATTTACAATGTGGGCTATCGATGTTGAGGGTTTGAGTTTAGACATTTGCCCATGGTAGTCAGGTCTCATTTATTACCTTTCTTTGGTTTTGTAGCTAGAATTGGGGGTGATGAGATTGATGAACAAACAGTCAAATAAAGCTGACATAAAGAACGATGTAAGTCGAGGCAGCTGTTCCAAAACGAGACATTCTTTTGTAGAGCGGTACCACTGATAGTTGACGACAGTATGGTTACTTTGCACTTATGGCTGAGTTGTACAAAGCGTACCCCGATAAGTGCGCAGCGCCCAAGCACCGAGCACACTACCTAGCCGCCCCTCTCCCGCGGTAAGACATCCAAGCCATGCGTTTCTATCGGATGATCAAGTAGGCCATTATAGGCTTCCAGATTTATTCGTCTGAAAGCGCGGACACTAAGGGTGGAAATGTTTACGTTATCAAAGTTCGAACAAAGATCAATTAAAAACAGGAAAAAAGGCGGAATGAGTGAACTGGTCATGCGGTTCAACGATAACTCGGGATACATCCTGGTCGTTTGTGAGGTGAAAGGTGGTTAGTATAGGAAACGTCATCAAGAGCTTTTGGCTCAACAATCTGGCAGACGATGCGATAGGGTATAGGATTTTGTTAGAGGTCCACTAGTTTGACTCATATGGCGACGACAGGACAATTTGGGCCGGAGGCGCGGTGATTAAAATAGTGGCGTCTGATATTCGCTATTGCTGCGCTCAGTGTGATCAAAGTTAGATTAAGCTACTGGGGAAGTATTGTAAGATTTTAGATCATGTGGAATAAAATACGGACGGTCATCCTCAACCGTTAAGCGATCGGTGTGTTCTTTGTTTCGGGGGATATACCGTGACCTCTCCTTCCTTATGCGAACGACAGCAACGTTGAATCTGTAAATGTAATTCTACTGTATACTTATAGATTTATGCCTCATAGTCTAAGCACTCCTATACAGCTAACAGGGTTACACACAACCCCGAGTGTCACTGCTTTTCGTCTGACTGCTCCTAATTGGTTTGTCAGACCTGGCTCTACCTGCAAAAGACAACCTTAGTCAACAGCTCTCCAGATCAGCGCAGCACGCAAGTGTGGCCACGACGTCAGAGTAGCAACAACTTGTAATACTCTTGCCAGCACAATTTATATACTCCATCAGGCTTACACACAAACACGAAACGAACTCATCACGTGTGGGCAACCCATAAAAAGAACCGATTTGCTAAAAACGGAAATAACTGACCAACTGTGACAACATCAGAACGCCTACGGCTAGACGACGCAAACAAAGACGTCTCCACCGAAGTAACTACGCCAATGGCTGTAAAAACGCAAAATGACGATACCAAAGTGCATACAGCAATCAAAATCACACCAGTTTTAAACCGCTATACTGGTGTTGAAATGCAATATAGCCACCCTTCAGAGCTTAGGAAAAAGAGATCAGAATCCTCTGTAAGCCCGTTGATCTAACAATGCGACGTTAACAATTTAGAGAAGCCCGATGTTATTGTTGTCCAGAAAGATCAATGTACTTACATACGTCTTTAGTTTTTGGCTGTATCTTTGGGGAATACCAACACGGTTGTCACCGGTTCTGGCAGAAATGCATGAGACAATAAATCTATCACCATAATTTCATTTTCTTCATACCCGATCTACATTCCCTGAAGCAAAGATAACTGGTAAAAACGAACGCCTTCAATGTTACCATACTCTGGCGAACGCTCCGGGTCGGAAACTGCTGTCCGCGAAGTGTTGTCATCCGTTCCAGCTAACACATGTACAACGTTTTAGACCAGCAGTTGTAGCTCAGTGAAGTTAAATCTCGCAATCCAGTTACAAAGGGACTCACATTAAGTTCGAAACCGGCGCAAAGCTTGTTCTAGCGAAATCTTGTAAATAGCTGAGTATGCGCCGTCGGACTTCGCGTTCTGATCAAAATCTGTCGACACACCTGGGTCGTCCTTACTTCTTTTTACATGCCCCCAACACAGTAATTCAGATACTTTCAAAAACTTTTCTACCACGCCCCCTGATTTTCCGGGACAAACTGAACATTCGGGTGTTACTGTACTTTCGTGACTTGCACTTGCTGTTGACACGAATTCACAACTCAGTTATCTTACTTAGAAACGCCTGAGTGTCTTGCTCGGTGTCCGGAGTGACGTCTTGCCAGTGGTAGTCGATTGCTGCAACCACGTGTGCATCTCGTCGACTACATACATCGAGCCACATATTTCAGCACGAAGGGTGAGGACCGTTCGCATGGACATCGTCCAGTGTAATTGACACGGGCATAAATTGGCAATACCACAGTCAACTACCGTCGGTACTATGTTGTTAACTATCACCATTCATTTTGCGTTATCACCTCGAATTAGATCATGCGGGCAATGTCGTGGTTTCATTTTGTCGTTTGGCCAGACTGTCTGCCTAAAAATGTGAGTTGCCTTGTTGGAAACGGAGCGAACCGGCTGCTGGAAGGTTTACTTAACAAGGTTGGTGGAAAGACTGCTTGAACCACCACAGCGTCGTGATTCAAACGAATGCTGGGCAGAAATCGCAGTGGTTCGTGCATCCTACGCGAAGGAACTAAAGATACAAAATCTACAAAAATTGACTCATGAATTTGTAGTTTGTCGCGGCGATTCCAAAGTGGTCTAAACACTGAGAATCGGTTTAACTGGTCCAAACCATTCAGCTTTGCGATACACTAGACGAACCCCCATCGAGTGTTAAGGTGGCCTTGAGGCTAAAATTGATGAATAATGTAGTTAGTTTTGAGCCCATTTTTTCGCTCACTTATAGGAAAAGGTGACTTGCCGCCATCCCTAAAAAGCCTTCGGAGCATCATATGACAACCAAAGAGGTATAGACCTCTTCACCATCGTTCTCAAGGTACTTAAGAGTAGCATAATGCACGGCTTTTTTAACACAGTAAACTAAATACGAGAACGAATAGGCGTGCAATCCGGTTGTTGATGAATACATGATGTTAACACCTTGAGACGGACATTCGGGCACGTACACTTGTTTCATCAGTTAGCAGCCGTAAAACCTTGAAGCTGAAGATAGCTGTGATTAGGTTATTGATCGAGACTGTCTCGTCCGAAAAAAAGCCTTCGTGCAGATGTGTTGAGTAACTTTATTGAGCCCCATCTTCAAGCTACAGTCTACAGGGCTGTCCGATCGCTTCAACTATATCTAACTATGACTACACTAAGTAACGTTGCCGCAGTGAACCTGATAATGTTGATCATTTCGTTTACCTTGATAATGCTGCTGACGGTATACAGCACGCTTCATGCCATTAAGGTGAGCTACATTAAGCCAACAGCGTGGACGCACAGAATGAGACATCTGGGCAAACAGCGTCAAAGTCTAGCCCAAACATTACGAGGACCTATGGTGGTAGGCCTTTTAATCGAAGCACGTCAGCGAACGGTGTGTTCGTTAAGACTTATGCATGCTGCGAATTGCAATGCCTACCAACCTGTAATAACATGAGACAGGCGACAGTGCTCAAAACAATAAACTATCGCATCAAACGACTCGCCTTCCAGTTGCTTTCAAAGAAACTAACCAATATGCAAGTCACCAGGTGCTACTTCCCACTAAGATGTACCGTATATATGGCGATAACTAAAGTACTGTGGCTTTCAAGTTTATTCGGCAGCTCCTCCGTGCGAGCTATGCAGTCCTTGGTTATTAACCATTGCTATCTCTGTCATAACGAGACTGAACTCTGATGTGGTGTGACGGCTTGTGCGTCTCGATGACCTATTGGGCTAAACTGGACGGTGTGGCCACCACACCGACAGTCAATCATACCAGGCAGGCCAATATGTAGAGGTCTGGCGAACCAATCTCCTGGTCCTCCAGATTGGGGGTTGGAAGAAGGCTAACATCCTTTTCCGAAAAATGTACCAGTTCTTGTACATTGCCTCCCACCCGCTGCCTTGCGGTATAGGATTTTCAGCCAAAAGCTTAGGTTGAGAACCCTAATCGTTCTTCTGTCTAGGTCTGGGCGCCCTGGCAGTATCTCACTCCACATACAACCATGAATAATCATAACACAAGTAATTCCATACTGCATAAGCCGTCTCGCAGTA
>LUCH01001655.1:49164-95886 GCA_013368495.1 Paragonimus heterotremus
TCGGCTAACCGAGCTCAGTGGCGTGAACGTTGTCGTTGTTTGTCCGAGTTGTCTGTGAAGTGAGTGTATTTAATGACGCGGAGCAGTGAAAGCCGTAAGGAAGCTGTCTTGCTGATGACGCCTTACTTTTACTTACAGCTCGGTTGTTTGTTTGCAAGGTGTAGGCGTCTTGATGTTGTATGTTTGAATATAGACGTAGTTATTTTTAGTAGTCAAGTCCATTGCCCTCCCCTTCTTTTTTTAAACTCTCTTCTCATATAGGATTTTCTCCTTTCCCTTCGTGGTTGTGTGGCAGTTAAGCATCAGTGCGAACCACTGATTTATTGTTGTTCATGATGATGATGATGATGATCTCTGTCAGATAACTCGTACTGCAATGAATACAATCCATCGGAGCAGCCTTCGAAAGTTCTAAGTTGGCAACGGACAGCCGAGATGACGGAATAGTCAGTACGTGTGGTTGGATCAGGTACTAATTATCCTGACGGAACGTGTCACACTCTACATTGTTAAGTGGGCACACCGGTGATTGGAAAGAACGGTAGATTGTCACAATGAGACGGTACGACCATCCAGACAACAGGAAGGGAAGGCACTCTGGCATAGTCGTGTGTCGCGGTCAACATCCTGTCTGCATTTACAAGACTGATAGTTCTTCTATCGGTATTCATTTCGTTGAAATGTTCCTCGCAAAGCACTTGTTCCTCGACGATATTGCCAAGACCATTGACGGTCTATGCCATGAAACTCATGAATACGACACATATATTGGCACATCATCGGAAACAGATTATTAAGAATCTGGGTACAATCATGAACGAGTCGAGAGAGTCAACACATACAAACCAGTTAAGACCAAAGTATATATGTTTAATATACTTAACACGTGCAGACCACACAGTGACAAACGTGCCACAATACGAGAAGAAAAAAGCATTAGGTAAAGTGAAAGAAGGGAATTTTAGAGGGATTGAGGAGCGAAAATTACACCGATGAACACTGATTCGCAAGACGAACCCCACTGACTTCTGTTTTTCGGCATAGCAGACGGCGCGCACAACCAAAGATGTTCACTGTGCTCCAGATCCCAGCCAGAAAGCCCGGAACGCCCTAATGAACCAAGCTTCAGCGTGAATGTTTTCACATCCCGAACCCAATTCATAAGCTGGTCGCCGGGCTGCCGCTTCCAACCTAACATAGCACTCGCAGACAAAGCGCAGTGTGGCAGGCGATGAGTTGACATCCGTGGAATATGACCAAGCCAGCAAAACCTGCGAGAGGATATCAGTATGTCCGGGGTCGATAAAATCTGTCCGTTCCGAAAACACACCAACGAACTTCGTCATTGCTGACAGGTTGTTCCCATCATATGCCGTTAATGCTTCGGAGACGCCGATGGTCGGAAACCGATACTCTGTGAACATTCTCCGCGCGAAGGGACCAGGTTTCGAAGCCGTACAATGGCACTACCCTTATGGTTGCATTGTACGCTTGGCTCTTCACAGAAAGACAGAGATCATACCGACACCACAGATGGCGTAAGTTAGCAGACGCCATACGAACCTTTGCTACGTGAGTTATGATTTCATCAGACATTCCACCAACGCTGATACAGCTCCTAAGGTACGTAAACTTTTCAACTTCTTCCAACTTCTCACTACCAAGGGTGAAAGCAGGCGCACTCTTATCAATCTGGAAACAGCACCTTGCACTTAGTAGGTGCAGTGATCATACAAGACTAACGACATGAAGCCTCTTATCTGTCTGAGGTGTTCTGTGATCCTTGTAAGCCCTCCCGGATTAGAACGATGTCGTTTGCACACTGAGTCTCGAGATCGAATGGCTGGAAGCAGATCCACATCGTATTCGCAGTGTCTCAGGGCACACCAAGATCTCGCCTACTAAAAAGTTAAGTAGGAAAAGGAGGGTTGGACAACTTTGTTACATTCCACTTGGGATGCTAAAGGTCAACGGTACGTTTCCATAAGCCTTAACCCTGCCCAAGATCTGACAGCAAATTGATTTCAGGGTGTTCACGTTGAGGTGAGCCGCGGCCCGAGCCACAGCACCTCTTGGTCAGACTCATGGCTGTTATGATGATGATGTTGATATTCACGTACTTCTCGGGCACATTGTTCCTCGATGGACAGCCCCGGAGTGCAGTTCTGTCAACCGAATCAAAAGTCCCTCTAATTTGCAAAAAGACAACTGTTGACCTACGTGAATGGCGAAGTGTGAAGATGTGATCAATGCAACCACGTCCAGGGCGAAACCTAGCTGGCTGCCGACGGATGTTTTTACACGTTTCACTTAGTCTACGAAGTACAAAAGTTGCGAGCAACTTTGTCGCAATAGGCATCAGACTAATCCCCCTGTGATTTGCACACGAAGTGCATGAGCCCTTCCTGAAAATAGAGTTAATCTCAGTTAAACTCCAGTCATTTGGAACAACACTGATCCAGAGTTTCTGGAGCAGAGGCGTCAGCCCTTTTACCAGGGCGCGACCTCGATCTGCAAGAGGGGCAGGACTTATTCCGTCTGGACCGAGTACCTTGTGACATTTCAGCAGCTTCGTCTCGAGTGATACTTCTGTTTCCGAGGGCCGAGAAACATCAACAAATCAATGGACATAAAACAGATCCAGAAGGCTTAGTCACTGGCGGGCCGGGCCGGGTCCTAAGCGTCGTTGCAAGTTATGAATAAGCTTACATTGGCTTCACAGACTGCCTTGCTCACACTTGGCTTACTGTTGTCAGCTGCTCAGATGAGATGGAAGAGCTTCCGATAGTTCCCGGTGGCGGCGACTTGTTCCATCTGGACAGCGCGTTGTGTCCACCAGACGTCGCGACCCTCCCGTGGTTGCTTTCACGATTCTAGGCGTGTAGCTTTGCAGACCGAATTGCACTCGCTGCTGGATGGAATATTCCGGTGAGTTTCAAGAATTTTCAGGGATCGCATGGAGACTCAGCGATTGGCTGTTGAACGAGCAGTAGTACCACACGAGGCAATACCGCACTTACGCACTGCATGCCGTGTGTGTGCAATGTATCCAATCTGTCTGGTGAGTGGGATCCGAGACGAAGGATAAGCGCACCGTGGTAATTGTAAAGCGTCTGTGTCCCTGCTGGTTTAGATACGTCAAATTGCGGTTGACAACGAAGTGGCCTCCGACCAAAACGCAAAGCGAACTTGGCACATGCCAGTGCATTATCATAATCTACACAAGTGCTCCATGTGGTCAGTCTGTGTCTACAATGGACGTGGCGATGGAGGTCATCAGGTGTCGCATTGAAGTCCGGAACGTCGAAAATTAATACTTGCCAAAAGCAGACCATTATCAGCACGAAACTATCACAAACGTTTAACCGTTGTTTGGTCGACGAGTACCGTAATCTAAGGCTTGCTGTTTTCTCCATGGTTGTACGGCAGTTGGACATTGACGGCAAATACTGGTGTGTTCCCGCTTTTAATGACGTTGAAGTGATCTAATGCTTCTTGGACTGCCTGTGAATCGTCACCAGGCCATACAGTATGTCTGTGGTTCTGTTTCCCAGATTTTCCGCGCCACCGTTAATGAGATCATCCAGAGGTTTGTGTTAGACATCATTAATTCCAGATTTGAATAGAAAATAAGGATTAGTACTACTTTGTCACACTCTACTGAAGACGGTGACTAATGACAACAGCCTACCGTAACCCTAATTCTATCTGTATTCTTATTATGTGATGTCTTTAGAACAGACACGTCAGGTACTCTATTCCTCTACAAGCAGTCTCAGAAAACACCCGCAGTCGCTCGAAGTCTGCTCTGATATCTGGGACATGACTAAAGATGGTTGTTGGTAAACGTGGCGGTGTCCGAACTGCGGACGAATGGTGAATATTCAATCGATATATCCACGTTCTGCACGAAGCTTTGAGTGTTGCTGGCTACTTTGCTCCCAGCGATTTTCAGGTAACATGCAGAGCGGCACGAACATTAACAGCTTTGACGCAAACAAGTAAGACCGATCCCTTGGTAATTGATGCATGCTTCTGGAGACTTTTTATAAAAACGGATTGGTTATCGATTGCCTTCAGGACGAGAGGACTTGAGTATTTCAAATTTTCGTGAATTCCCCGACAAGGTCGTTCGTACTATCTTTAGAAAAGCGCTCCAGACTATTGTCCTCGTCTGCAAATTTTATGGGCGCCATTTTCTTGCATGTCTCGTCTGTTTATATAGGCAAAAAAATTGTCTGTCTCCCATATGATTACAAAATAAGCACAATCTGAAGCATGTTATTTTTCAACGATATAAAAATTAAAATAGATGCAATAACTGGAAGTCGAATAAATACGCCGACACCTCGCTCCAAAGCGAATCATAAGGAGGAATATGGTTTTTATTCTTCGGTGTTTTGGGTTTCCACTTCACGTAGACCTCCAGTCATCTTACTACACTTGAACTGTTGTCTGGACGCCTTTCGCTTAATGGTTGTAAATATTTTTATCTTGCGGATAGCTCATTTTTTTCGTGATACATGCTCAAATGAGCATAGATTACGGAGTTTGAGAAGGATTGTATTTTGACACTCATTGAGCTGTACCTCAGTGTTATAACTGAATCCTACTGAACACGAACGCGAATAACTGCTACGAACAACGATGAACGAATAACGCGAATAGAAACCCCTTCCGATTGGTCACCCCAGACTGCGAACGACAAGAACCAATGAAAACACGGACAAAGCAGACTCCGGATAGCGATGTATTTAGCACCAGACGCTTTGCGAATTTACATGAGAAACTGATCCGTATTTATGGAAAATCATTGACCTTGCTGTAGCGTGAGCGCGCGAAGAAATATTTGAATCCCACGCCGATGCATATCTCAGTAACGGCTTACGATATCTGATTTCTGACGGCAAAATCGTATTCTACGGGTCAGGTTTACCCTAGCCCTAACACTCAGCTGCTGTAATATCGCAAAGCCTCTACAACGATCCAACTTAGCTGTGCATAACTTCTTGCTCCTGAGAAACGATCATGGATGAGTTTGCTCAGGTTAAGCTTGATGGAGAATAATACGAGATGCTTGGATAAACAAACTGAGTTCACGTTGTACCAAAAAACGGTCAGATGCCATCTGTTCAAGAACAACAGTTTGTGCCTTCAAAAACGTGTCATTTCTAGTTGATCAAATGGGAGGGACCAAGTTCTGCATGATAGGTACTTTTTTGGAATTGGTTCATTAGTGACCCGTTTCAACAGGGAATGCTAGTTTGATTTTTTTTGCATGGTTTAGCCAACATCCAATTTCCTGTTTACCCCTTCGCATCACATGCTCCCATTCTGTCGAACGTAGCTGTAAAAAAAGGGCGGTCGTTCAACACACGGTTAAGTTTGTCAGATTGTTGGTTTACGTAACAATACTTATCTATTTACGGCCTGCGCACCGCCCGGCTCCGAACACAGTTGAGGGCGCCTGAGATGTTTTGACTGTACGGAGACGGATGTATGCACTGACCCACTGATATATAACTATCCAAGAAGTTTGGATCGATATTCCATAATCTCAATTTCACTGCTTGATACCTAACGTGCATATTCAGTGTGTAGAATTTCTCAAAAACTAGGGGCTGCATTCTGTTTCGGTAAGTCTATCTAATTTGGGTTGATTTGTCCAGATAGTTATGGAAGAAGACTCTTATCGGGTTTATGTTGATTTTTTTACACTACTGATTAGGTAAGTGCTTTGAATGACGCGCAATTCGCAGTTGACTGCGAACAAACGGTGGCCTTTCGTGTGTATAAATAAACGAGACGTGCAAAATTCAGTCGTTTAATTGTGAGACAGTATGCCATGTTTCCTAACCCCATGAAACTAATGTTTCGTCTATTGGCAGGACAGCGTAATGGCCTAATACCGATCAACGACCTCCGAGGAGGTGATTCAACTATTTACTCTCGTCGAGAGCGCTCTCTGCGGTGTAAACTTGCCTCTGTTTATCGGTTGATCGATTTGTTCGGTTGGAATTCAAGTATCTACAACCATGTGACGGTGAGCTATTTTGCTTTGCTGTGTTCTGTCATTGACGATAACGAAAGCAGTGTAAGGACATATTTCGCGTTATTTCGAAATCGCGGTTTATATCACTAAAACTTGTCTTCTTCGTGTACTACTATTTTTGCAGTCGATTTTGCGCTGTTTTGGAGAGTTGACCTCGTTTTATTTTACTGATGTGTGATCTTCTAACATGTTTTTTCTTGTCATTTCAAGGCTCGTATTAGTTCAAAGAATGAACATTTCCTGGTCAACCCGTTCGGCCTACTATATCACGAAATCACCGCATCTTCTCTTATCAAAGTCGATCTTAAAGGTGCGTTTTTGCTCATTTGAAAAATCTCTACGTTTCACTGTTCTGCTTAGTATTAATGTCGCTATGGCGTTAAAAATATATTCGACACAAATTACTTCGCATACTTTTTTCTTTCTTGCTGTATCGCATCAGTAGAATCATTTTTTGCTTTTTTTGCGTGATATGACGCCGTATTCACTCTCTCCTTTGTTTGCAGGGCAAGTGCTGGATCCTGGATCCACGGTGCTTGGGTTAAATCAAGCAACCTGGTTGCTGCACTCAGCAGTCCACTCTGCGCGCGCCGACATTCGATGCATTGTTCATGTCGACACACCAGCTACAATAGCGGTATATCTACCTGAAACCGTTCTGATGTGTTTATGTCGATTGTTTTTCTCTGTCCTAGCATAATCACTTGACGCGTAGTATATGATATTGTTTGGAGTTTACAATTTCAACATTTTCTAGACTTTCTTCCTGTGAACGTCGGGTGCTCCAAACTAAACCTTAGTCCACCTGATTATAAATCCATCTGCTGCAATCCTCACTTGCTTATTGGACCTAAATGAGTGTACATCTGTTCGAATTGAGGTTGGCGAGTATATCTTCAAAATAAACTATCACTGGTGTATGCTGTCACATTCGTCCAAAGTATGACTTAATAAGCTTGCCTATGTGATTCGGTTAAGGGGGCAATTAACAGCAATATTATATGCTCATTGATTTGTACAATACTTCCTAGTAAGGTACGGAGATGCACAACCTGTATGGTTATGGTGGCAACCGAGAAACAGTGTTGGGACTTTTTGTAGGATGGTGAACTTCAAGAGAACCCGTTGTCACTGTATTTGACCATTAGACGGACGCATTTCTAACGCTGATCCACTTTGACTCGGGCTTGTGTCAATGTTGACGGTAATGAATAGCGACGCGACAAATAGAAGGCCTTACAGATCTATTGTAGGTGCGGTCACTTTGCAAGCTCAAATACGCTGATGACTTCCACATATCATGTCACGCCACCGGTTTTAACTTGCTGAATTGATACGTATACGAGAAATTGTCTGTTTTGTGACGATTCATTTTCGAATATTTGCCTTTGTTTTAACATGATTTATCAAGTGACTGCCATCGTTTTTCTTCTAGAAATCCGTTCTTGCCAATATTCCCAATTGTTGTGGTCTGAAAAATTGCGGAAACAATAATTCATCACATCTTGTTCTTTTATCTAGGGGTTACTTTCCGAATAATTATCTTTTTCTGCCGACTGAAAATGAGCTAATCGTCGAACAAGTATTTTCAATCCCATCATTGAGTTTTTCACTTCCAAACCAACCCCATGACTGGTTTCATTCGAATATATCAGATTGTCTCACGACTGTTCGTATTGGTAACTTTTTTTGTCGTGAACTGAAGCCTCAGTATGACCACTTGTTTCCTAAACGTAGCTTGTGAGAAGGTGATTGAGATAATACCCAATTTCGGATTATATTAATTTGACATCTGTGATATATGGATATTATTCACCCTGTAGGTGTCGTCTATGAAATCGGGGCTTTTACCTATTTGTCACGAAGCGATGATCCTCGGTGAGATCGTTTACTACACGCCATCCAGTCTTTTCATTGGAGTTGGCAATGGGGACCGTGATGCATATCTTGAACGCGATAAACTGAAAGATTGGACAACCGAGAGAACCGCCATTGCTGAGGCTCTCGGTCCGACAGCACGTGTGCTCTTCCTTCGGAGTCGTGGTCTTCTTGCACTTGGTGAAACCATTGAAGAGGCGTGGCATTATGCAACAAATGCCGTCGTGGCATGCGACACACAGGTTGGTGTTAGTGATTCTTTCCCCCTGTTCTATGCAAGGTCGCTATGGTTATTCTGCTTTAATGTCTTTGTTATCCGGGTATTTATTGCGAATCTGGAGTGTGCCGAATGTGATGGTGAAACCAAGGATGGTCGGGTAAAGCTGAATGCTGTTAGGTAGTCGCTTAATCTGTAAACTGAGCCATAAAGAAAGTCCACATCTCTGTTGTCTTAAACCTAGGTGCCCGTATGTTTCCCCAGTAAGGGTAGATGCCTGCACGTTTCAGAAAGCAACTGCGTGTATCATGTTCAAACATAGATAACTGTTTCAAGATACTGCAGTAACCTTTTTCTGTAAGACGAATCTTTCGCAATTTCACCAGTAGCCATTTCAAGTAAGCGAATGCGGTTACGAAGGTTGCCCATCGATTCAGTTTTTTTGCAGCAGATTTGTCCATCACTGACAGCTCCGTGTCAACTTGTTAACATTAATAGTCAGGTGTGCATGTTTGTCGTTCGTTTCTTGACCAAAATTTTGCGAACAGCATTTCATGTAGATTTATGTTCTCTAGGCTGGTATATGTTTGAGGCATATACCTTTGAGACACGAGACAGTGAATTATTCTTCGTCGCAGACAACACATCTGTCGTTCACGGTGATGCTTAGCTGCCCTACACTTGTGAAGAAAAAAGGAACAGAGGCAAGAGACCTAACTGCCAATAATTGTCTATACTGAAATATCCAACGTGAAGGTGTCTATACTTTGCAAACTAACAGACAACCGAATTATTTGTGCAAATAGGGCGTCTTCAGGAAACTGTTTTACGGATGTAACCTTATTCTCGTCTACAACTCGGTCGTTTATTCGCATGCACAAGGCATCTTAATGTTGGAATGTATGATTCTAGATGTAGTCTTTGTGTACGGGAACCACATTTTATCTTATCTTCAAGAACTGGAGTATGCTTAATTTTCTGTTGCTTTTGTGGCAGTTGAACATCAGTGCCGATGGTGAGTATGATAGCAGCGGTGATAATGATGGGATAATAAATAAACGTACCAGTGAGTGATGCATATAATGCTATTCGCTCTGCTGTCTTCATGTGTCTGATTACTGAAGTAGGACAGTGGTAGGTTTATCCTCCTCTTTCTATGTGGTCGACGGACGTTGCGGCTGGAAAGTTCAGAATGTCAGTACCGATCACCAAGCCCACGGTAGTCGTTTTGACGCTCGTGCTGTTCACGTATGAACATGTTCCTCCCTCCAGCGTGAGACTATATCCACGGGCTACTGTTGATCATAGCAACGTCAGATGGGATGCATAGCAGTTAAAGTCTGTTTCTACAAATATAGTTTCGATTGACTACAACACAGTCTTATTTGAGGCACCCTAGCCAACGATCATGTGTTCTTTATCTGATAGGCGGTATCCTTTAAACTTACTTTACAGAGCGATGATTGCTCCCTTCCACCGTGACTGCATTGATTGGTGAGCGATATGGCACATTCCATTAACATACAGTGACTTTTCCCGGTTGGCGTATACCGCATTTTTCTGCCGCGTATACCGCTCACAAACTACACATCGGAGGACTGAGACTGCTCACACCACCAACCTATCTGATCCAGGCTTTCACTAATATAAGAATTGCTACTGAATTGCACCAGCTCACGCAGTAGTACAGCTTCTCGTAGTTGTATGCGCACCCCATTCTCATACTTTCTATTGTGCCGTTATATAGGTGTGTAATAACATGCCGGGTTCTTCTGTGCAGATCTTGGTATCTACCTTCTTCCGCGTTTTTGTATTTTAGTTTCTCAGGCTAAACGGCGGCCGATACCAGATCAGTTGTGTCCGATTAAAGTTTTGCTGCGATGGCCTGTCAGTTTTGACCACCTGTTTCCTATCGTTTCGTGGTTAATCCCACAGCGTCCCTCTTTTTATTCACCTCACCGGCAGCTGTTGCTTGCATCTCTGGGTGCTGAGAATTTGGTCCTACCGACAGAAAAGCTCAAACAAAAGACTTTTGAAACATGGCGTACCTCGGGTCTGGGCGGTCTAAGTGGTCCAGAGGCTGCGTTAGCCATTCGATTGGCGGCAGCTAACCGGTCCTCTGGAACTGAAGGTTATTCATCCGCAACTGAGGGTGCCCCAGCTGATGGGGATGGTTTTTCCACAGTGCACGCTCGGCCATGGCGATTAGGTGAGCTGGAGTTTGAGGCCATGATGCGTCATTTGGACAATGCTGGATGCCGCACAGGTCACCTGTATCGACAAGTGAGTTATTCCGCTCCCTAATCTGGTTGTTTGTTTTTACTGCGGTCTACAACCCAGAGTGAGTAATCGGGTTGCGGTGTGATTACTAGTTACACTTGCGCTGTTTCACTGAAATGGGTGGTGTTTATCCACGGTTACTGTTAGTTCAACTTGTGCACTTCTGGCTCGGAGTACTTTTTTTTAAAAAAAAAATGTGGTCAACTGGAGGTCTTTGGTATTTTTTTGCTGATACTTTTATTTCCATCTCAGTAATTTCAAGTTCGACAGTGTATGTGTTGTTAGGACACGCATCTCCTAACGAAGCAGCCATGACGCATCACATCATATCAATCAGCCGGCCCAGTTCGAATGTTACGGTCGTGGGTGATGGTATGCTTCCACTCAGCCAATCAGACTGCAGGTGTGCGGTCGTACGCCTGTGTGCTTTCTGGACTGTGTTTTTTTCTCGCGCTGCTTTTTGATGCTCCCTGTAACGTGATTTGCTCTGACGCCCTGATTGCCATGTATGACCGTTCCATTTGATTCGCTCTTTCTGTTGGTCATGTATGGCAATCCATTCGTCTTATAAATTTAGACCCTTTGTGACCTAATATTGACTCGCTCTTCTAATAAGTGGTGTTGCCGCGTCTCTTCTCTTGGTTTTGAGTCAAACGATTTAGCACGTAACCAAGACTACTGTCCAGTGTATATTGAGTTTCATCGTTCTCAATTTAGTCCATAATTAAGATGATGGCCTACTGGCTCTGTACGTGTTATTTTATCACAGCAGTTTTATTGACATTGGTGCTTCAGAAGTGCTTCACTCGTAAGGTGCAACAACCATCTGGCCATATTGTAATTTCAGTCAATTCACCAGGATTCTGCTTGGCTTGTTAAGGCTATGTAAATCGATGTGGCAGTCGATTAACGGTCTTTGTGACGAGTTACGTAAAAATCAAGTGTTTATCCTGCCGAGTTGTAGACAGCTTACTTCGTTTAGTTTTGCGTTGTTTTAATGTCAACAGTTTGTGCACACGTCTGTTGACGCGTCTGGACAATGTATCAGTTGGACCCCTTTGTCACACTAAAACCTGTTTGTGTATGTACATATTTCGCACAGTTGGCGTAGACTTAGACAGTATCGCACGTCATGGAAGAGATTTCGAGAAACAGTTGTACAACTCTAGAGTGACATTAGTTACAATTTTCTGCTTTCATCTTTGAATTAGGGAGGCTCGTTGAACTGACTTAAGCAGGCTTCGCTTGCTTGCCACGGTTCTTTTTCCAGCCGGCTTCTAGTTCCTCGCAGGGCTCTGCGTTTAAGGTGATCTTGTGGGATACGGAGTGCGTATATGTGCCAGTTTACCTGGTACTAAAAGGTAACATCAGATTCACCGTCTCTTCATCATCGACATTAGTAAATCAGCGGCTGACACATGCTTATTTGCTACTAAACTATGTCTGACAGAAGATTCCCTCCGGCAATCCATAAACCAAGCTTGGGGAGGATATCCGTAAGGTGCCGGACGCTAGCCTCATCAGCGATCGTGAGGCCTGGCTAATTGAGAAAGTTGAGGAAATAAAAACCGAGTTTGTCTCCGGGGTCACCAGCAAACTCTTCAAGCTTATTCATACTACTAGTCCAGGTCGTTCGTCTGTCAGTTAAACTCTCAGCGAAGTATGCGGCACATCCTTCCATAATAAGTCCAGAAGGCATGACTGCTAGGCGGAACACTTTGAAGACCGATATGGATGGCATTCTGCTGAAACTAGGTTACCGCCACAATCTTACAGTCAGGTGATACCCTGGTCTTTAGATTTACTACCATCCACCAGAACGGAGGTCCGCAGTTGAATTTCCGCTCTCAAACGTGGGACTGCCAACTCGGATGACCTATTGATGGCATTTTTCAATGAAGATTGAGAAGTGTTAGTTGTTTCGACTTGTGTGGACGACGGAGTACAAGGTTCTGTTGGGTTTACTCCATTCCAGTTCCCACATTCGAAGAAGGAGTCAGAGGCCACTACGAAAACTGTAGGGCGTTTAGCTTGATCCCAGTCATTATTACTAGGGTTCTGACATCTGTTATACTTCATCGACTCGTTGCAGCTCGGGAGGTAGGTGTTGGTGAAGAATGTGCGGAGTTTCGTCTTGGACGAGAATGTATGGATCGCATTTTCGATGTTGGCCAGAATCTGGAACAGCGTTCTATCTAATGCCTGCTAAAAAGACCATATTCCTTGACTGTACTGACCGTTTCGCCTTCTGGTGAATACCTCGGAATGCGTTTTGCTGCCTCAAACTGCTTGTGCAACACTGTTGTGTTTACGTAGATCTGATGTTGGCTAACGAAGTTATGGAGGTTGGCCGGTTTGTTTATTTAGGGAGTTACGTTAGCAGTTGTGGCGGGATAGGGAATGAACTACCTGTATTGTTGAGGCAGCGTTAATCTGAGACACCTCTGGTTACAGAGAGGTATCTCTCTGAGGTTTAAGGGTCACGTGTGTAGGACGAAAGTGAGGTTCTATTACTTCACAGCAGCGGGATATGGCCGCTCAAAGATGAAGACCTGAACCGTCTTTTGGTGTGTGACGATTGATGTCCGCGTTCGATCGCACGCATCGGGTGACACCAACGGGTAAGCAACGAAGAGGTTAGGAAGGGAGTATTTGGTAATGCTTATCAATCGCGTACTTTTATTCAATTCTTACACTTGCACATACTTAGATGTTTAGGTCATGTACTAATAATGTCAGTCAGTCGTCTGCTGCATCGAGCACTGTTTACCGGCGGTGTGACTGACTGGCGTAAGGTGCGAAGTGGATAGATGATGATCTGGTGTAAATAACCGAATTCGTTCAGGTTACTCACTTGCCTCATTTCACGTCGGCTCACTAGGCCCAGAGGAAGTCAGATACGCAAAAAACAGTCAGGATTCCGCTCCGGTCGAGGGTGCATTAATCATATTTTTACCTTGAGACGGATCTTGGAACATCGGCACTGTTGCAGACAACCGACAGTCGTGATCTTTTTGAACCTATAGGCTGCTTTCGACTCAGTTGCTCGTAAAGTTCTCTGGAGCTGTCTCCTTCGCAAGGGAGTACCAGAGAAATACGTCAATCTGTTGAGATCACTGTATGCTCACTCTGCAAGCAGGGTGAGAGTTTATGGACAACTGTCTTGGGCGTTCATCACTTCTGGTGGTGTCCGTCAGGGGTGTCCGATTTCCCCTGTCCTGTTCAATTTTGTCATGGACAACATTCTGGAGGGTGCGCTTCGGGAATCCAGTGGGCTTGGAGTTGGGCTTCTTCCTGGCGCTTGATTGACCGATCTGGAGTGTGCGGACGACATTGTTTTACTTAGCCCCTCTGTCGAAGACATGCAGACCATGTTGGACAGGTTGAGCGACCGAGCTGGTTTGTATGGAATGCGCTTCGCACCTTCAAGGTGCAGTGTTGCTTCAAGACTGGGGCATTTCCACTCTTACTTTCTTCACTGCAGGTAGTCCGCTTGAGACTGTGGACAGTTTCACATACTTGGGTAACACCATCTCGTCAGCCTGTAATATTGCTGATGAGATATCGGCGAGGATAGCAAAGGCACCAGTTGACTTTGCCAGACTGCATCATTTGTGGCGTCGAAAAGACGTCCGGTTGTCACTGAAAGGAAGGGTATATAATGCGTGAGTGCGTTCCATTCTGCTTTATGGTTCGGATACGTGGCCTGTTCATAAAGAACATATCAACAGACTTGCTGTGTTTGACCATCGTTGTCTCCGCCAATTGGCCCATATTAAGTGGACTGATCGCGTGAGCAATGTGGCCGTTCGCCGGCACGTATTCCGGAATGCTGGGGATGCGCGATCAATTGGTCAACTAATTACGTTGCACAGCTTGAGATGGTTGGGTCATGTTCTCCGTATGCCAGCTGAGCGTTTGCCGTACCGAGCATTATATACTGAGACCACCAACAATTGGGTAAAACTGCATGGTGGTCAACCAACAACGTGGTCACGAAATATGATGACGTTGACTGCTTCATTGAGCAAAGTGGGTAGGTGTCGCCTGCCTGGATGGGGTTCTCGTGATCTCTCAAACCGTTGGTTAGAGACGCTATCCGAGATGGCGATGTGTCGTAGTCAATGGCGTACCTGTATCCATACCATTTCCAGTTCTTCCGCTTAGTCTTCTTTTTATTAATTTTCAACCTTCTTAGTAAACGTTTTCTTCTAGGATATTCCACGTCACTGTTAAGGTGAGCGGCGGCCCGAGCCACAATACTTTCCGGTTGGGTTCATGTTTGCTACGATGATGATGACGGTACTTGACATTAAACACTGCCCGTTGTCATTAGTAAACCTTTATTCTATACTTTTAGGGAACAAAGTCAACAAACCTTTGTCACCAACTTGTTCAGTGTGCTTCGAACTACTTGTGTTTCACCACACGGAAAGCCACTGGGCAATATTGCTCTCCTTAAAAGGAGGGAGTCACCGACATTCACTGCAAACATCAAGCATTGTCAAAGGAATTCAAGTAGATACAGCTTGCCTATAGAACAGTTGTTATACATAGTGTGCACTAAACATCAACCTTAACATCTATCTGGACGCAGCTGACCACCGAAAGTGCATTAAGTCGCAGAGCGCTGATTACCGTGTTCCGGTGGTGAGACGCAGTTACATCGGTCAACCACTGTGTTGTTGATTTGTTGGTCTGTTATTCCCGGCAGCTTTACCGGAGCTAGTAATCGTCAACTTACAGCGTTACCCTACTGTTCTTAACGTTTTCACGTGCATACTGGTTTGCTAAAGGTCTCCTCTGGCTGTCTTCTTTCACACTACATGGTGGATTGCCAGACGTGAGTTTCGCTCATCGTGTGTGTGTGTCGTGTTTCTGCAGTCGACGGGTTATTCTTACGAATGTCCCAGCCGAGCCTTTGAGAAAACCCTGATCTATGCATGCGTCCACATACATCGTACTTGCCGGACGAGACTCCCCAATGCACAATAAACAATCCGGCGAACCGAGCTGATCCTGCAATACGTCGAAGTTATAATTAACTGCTACAGTTCTGCCTTACCACCTGACTATAATGAACCGTCCAGTGGCGCTCTACACTGTGACACTGTTTGATGGATGAATTCTGTCTGTACAATAATCTTCGGGTTGCGATATTAAGTGTGTGATCTGTTTAGTAGTGCTCACCTTAAGTGAGAGTAAATTTACGATGGTCACCGTTCACATCATTAAGCACACCCCATACTTGTTCGTCAGCCAAACATCTTGGTGTCGACTCGGGTATGCCGACTATGAAGGTTTCGTCTCGTCGTCTTGCTTGTACGATGATGTGATAGTATTGTTGAATTACACAATAAATCGTTTACTGAAATGAAAGTGAATGTCCCAACGACCATTGAGAATCTCGTGCATATTCCGATCGATAGGGAATCGTTTATGGTCTTAGATAGGGTTTAGATAGGACATTGTCTGAATATTTCATTTCGTTGCACGTTCTCGCCCTATGTTTTGTCAAAACCTGCAGTCAGCTTTCAAATCTTATTTCTAATGTGTAATGTTTTGTTTGGGCTCCCTTGTTCCATCTAGCAGCTTGATATTTACCTGCCTTCTGACGACAATATACCACATGGTGACATGACTTCATAGACTACTACTGGAGAGCAAGAAAATCCTTGCGTATGTGTTCTTGTTGGTCGGGTAGAAATTAAGTCATTGTGTGTATAGCTGTAAATAAACGGATGTCTTTTTCAGATTCCAGCATTGGGTCAACGCCGTCCTCGCAATTTTTTGTGTGTGGGTCGTTACATTATAGAGTGAATGCTCTGTGGATCACAAGAAAATGCGTGATGCGTCAAACCACTTAGTCTGGACGCGTTTTCTGACTATGGCATTATGAGAAACAAATGCTCGACAATAAAACCAGTCTTCCAAAACTAGGTCACAAAAATGTATATATTCTTGCCCCCAAAACATTACTTGGGTGAATGCAGCTAAACGTTCAACTATGATAATTCGACCGCATCTAACGAGTCACTGACACATTGGTCAGCTCATTTGCCTGAATTACGTTGACCGTAGCAAAGGTGCACACTACTGGTGAGTGAAGTTATGCTCCAGTGCTTCTCTTCGAGAACGGCTGACTAGAAAGCTTATCTTTATGTAAAGTCTGAGGTCGAATGTGTGTGGTGTCCAGTTTATGTTTTGGTGTTTATTCTTGTTGTCTACACGCGTCTGCTAGTTTGGTTTTATCAGAACTTGTGGAGTTGAGATGGCAGGCCTCCGCATCGAACCGTGGTGCCGCGACTCAATGTTCTCATTCGTTTGTCAACGAATCCATTGAGTACCACTCTGTATGAATCAGTTATATCTGTTGGCCGTCCCTTGTTCATTAGGTTCTTCGGCACATCTGAACAGTTTGTATCAGACATCACTACAAATGCATGCGCATATCCAGGCTACCCAAATCTACGGCCCAATAACGTGTATCAACAAGCCGAGAATAAATACTTGACTTTTACTTGTTAAATTATTGTGAGACCCTTTCTTACCGACTTCTTACGATAGCCTGCCTCGATGTCGTTCGTTCTGTCTTCGCAATTGGAGTTAGCCATCGCCCTTCATCTATGGCCTTTTTTTTAGTCAACCCCTGCGTTTAGGATGGCGTAGACTGTTTATCATTTGAAAGTCTACATGTTTTACGTCACGCACATTCTTTTGAGATCTGATTGTGTCCACTGATTTACTGCCCTTTCCGACACTGCATGTTAACTCCGCTACACCTGATCTTCGTTCATCCGGCTATTGAGGATTTGTCAGTGAAGGGATTTATCACTTCAAAGGAGAATCCTACTTTCAAATGTTGTCAAATGATGGGCATTGTGATACAGTTGTGACGTTATTCCATGCGCGGACTAATCGATGCCCAGTAACTGTATCTAGTGGTAAATCCAGATAAAATTTGGTCTGTCCACTTCGAGACAGTTAAGTGAAACGGCGTCGCCAGAAGCCTGCATAGAGCAGAAACTGCAGTATGTCGCCTTTTCGTCACCCACAATTCAATTATTGATTTCCAAGATTTGGACAGATTGATGTTGACTGTTTGGTGTAATCCTTTTTCTTCCTTTGTCTCTAAACTGTGACTGTTTGTATCTGCCATGTTTGCCAATGAATTAAGCATTAGTATCAAACACGAATCTACTGTTGGTGATCCCAACATGCATTACGGAATCTTCGGTCTTTAGCCGTAGCCATGCGTAGATTTTGTATCCTTCCAATCGTTGACTATGCGATCTTTTACTTTACATTTTCTTACACCATTTTAACCCAATCCCATCCACAATTAATTTTTCAGTTGAACTCACAGGACTTATCAGTTATCGCGTCCGTCTTATACATATCAATGTTTGTGCTTTTTCTAAGGAAACGATGGCCAGTCCTCATCGAATAAGACGGGCTAGAACGACTGATGGTCACGGCTATTCAAGTCGAGACGACGACGTTAAAGTCCCTCCAACAGCGTCGTCAGTTACCACAACAATGGCCTGTTATTATGATGATGGTATACTTTCCGGTGACGAGACAGATACTCAGCGACCTTCGTGAGTGACTCATTGCCGTCATTCTGATTTCCGTATATATGATTTCTTGTTTAACTGTACGTTGGTTTATTAATTTTAACAGTATTTAATAGTGTGTACTCGATCCTTTTGTGCGATCTAGTTGATGATTTACCTGGTAGTCTTTTTGTTGTTGCTTCATCACATTGGATCACAGTGTTCTGACTGAGCCCCATTTGGCTTAAAACGACTCGATGATTGATAGATTAATGCAGCATTACTAACTCACCAGATGTTATACCAAGGTAGTACGTCTTAGATCTCTCTTAGTTAGAACGAATACTTGGCACAGTTCAAGGGGTGAGTTACTAAATTCCAATTACTCGATGGCGCCTCGGTCCTTAACCGCCGTGACTTTTTCTCTATAGATTTAGTTCACATAATATCAAACACTGTGGTACAGTATCTGGAAATGTGTACTTGGTTCGTCAGTTAGTGCATTCAATAAGGGCGCCTTTACGAATACCCATCCTTATCCTCGACAAGAGTGCATCACTGGTTGAGGCTGAAATCAAACTGTTTTGCGGCTTTGAGAAGAAATACAGGTTATACTTTTGAGGCAGAACAAAGTAGAAATGGGTCTCAACTGATCAGATACGAAAGTCCTAATTACATGTGTTTTCGATCGTTTTATCATCGTTCGTGATGATATGTGCCTCTGCATCTAACGGGATAGTGTACTTATCCTCAATGTGACGTTCTCAGATGTAATATCCACTACTGGTAAATGGTATGTACATTTGATGAATCCTGTATTGATTTAAACTGGGACTCAACTGTGGAGCTGAAGTGGGCCACAAGTTTGCTGATCGACTTGGTTTTATGGGTTTATCTTGAGTGCGACGTTAGACCTGGCAGTATTTTGGACAGAAGTTTACAACAACTACGATTCCTGATGTCTGTTCCGCTGCTTGCGCTCTGGTTTTGCTCTAGTAGTCTATTCTTTCCTGTCTGTGTGGATAGCTCCAATCAAAGTGGTCTTCAGACGATTTCCGACTTCGTTCGATCGACTGGATCATTGGTCATATGGCCGTTGGTTCACATTTCAATTACACTGACGGTTCAGGCAGCTTTCCAGCACTAGTTGACCTAGTATGTTGCATGGCCTGAAATGTTTAACTCTATACCGCAATGAATTTCAAAGCCATCTGGCTATATACAAATGTCGAAAACGGTTAAGCAGGACCCCGAGTGTAGCAAGTTGTGAGAGCGCTTAGGTTAAGCCTTTGTTGACACAACACCCACTAGCAACAAATGTGGTAGGTTGTTCGTTTATCGTTATCGATTGTTGTGCAATTTATTGGTCAGTTTTCGGGGTAACATTGAAAATCAGCAGGCGGTTCTAACCCGGCTCACAACACTTGCTAATAATGTCCCGCACTGGAGGTCAGTCTATCGAATTCGAATATCTATTCATTGTTTCACTCTCCATTCTGTCAGGGAGGCACTTTGCGAGTTTGGTATAACACATTACAGAAGACTGGGAATCTTATTCGCTTAATTTCATCCCATAATCGCTACACACTGTAGCGTTTTTGTACGTTATGTATGTGGCTTCAATAGAATGTTCCATTCATAGCTTCTATTGTTACCGCTAGGATCTTGCTAAATATCTGCTTCTAGCGTATAATATCAATCACACTTGTTCGGTGCAGCCACACACAAACACCTGCAGGCTAACGAGATCACACTGCAATAATGGTCGTCATGTGACCGTCCGATGATATGACTTAATTGGGGCGTATACAGCCTCCAACGTCCCAGGCTGTCGATTAAGACAACGTGTGTGGTATCGGCACGATTGTGAAATATCAGTGCCGCTGGCGCCGTGCACTGGGTTTGACGATTTAAATGACGTGCTCGCATGTGTTTGTACGCTTCTCGGTGGGAGGGAGGGGCACCAAACACACATTGGTGTTACCCTCTACGTGCTGCTGTTTGTGCACCGCCTTTACTGAGTTGACTATTCATATATGCCGTAGCTCGATACAATCATTTGATTGTTCTCCTTTATGCTTAGTGCCTTCGTAATCCACATTATTCAATTGCTGCATTTACACGGCGTACATTTGAAAAATGGGTCTCAATACGTATATCCTCTTTTGACTGCCGTCGATTGTCGTCAGCATGCAAGAAAGATGCCTCCGTCCCCTCCTCATCATGCCATAACGATGTACATCAGCTCTTAATGTATCCGTTATTTGTACGAGTTACTACCACCAAATTGGTGGTATTGTTTTTAGTCGCATTATTACTCTGAAGTCTCCGTTATTATCAATTCCTCGTTGTTTTTGTGTGTAATCGCGCTTATGTAGATTATATGTCTCGCGATTTTGTTTTAGGACACTTAGGCGCGATTTGTCTCGAAAACGTTGGCTCAATACACCTAACAAATATACCAAGGAAGTAATAAAACCATCACCAGCTCACGAACCCGTGCCACATTGGGTGTGCGATCGCGAAGATGCTATTCGGAAGGCTGTCTCTAGTGGTGCTCTTCCACCTCCTGCACCCTTCCATCCTCTTACTCCAGGTGCCATTCCACTAGGCTCTACCGGTGGCCCAGCAACTGGCACCGCTTCCGCTTGCGCTCCCTATAATTCTTTCGCGCCTCAAGGCCCGAATCCCAAAGAATATCGGGACCAGCAACGCAAGGTAGATGAATATAATTTATACGTCTTGATATTCATGTTAATTACCTTGTAACCATTTGCTTCCGTAGGTGAAATACGATGTGTCATTGGTAACGATGGTTACACGTTCAAGCGCGGTCGGTTCCGTTTACGTTTGGGCATCCTGAGCGTGCGCACTTCATTTGTAGCTTTGCGTGTCAACCGACATCAAAATCTTGTACATCAGCCGAAACCAGTCTAGTAGAGAATGGCGGAAGTCCCCAAAACCAGTTACAAACTGGCGTTTTTCCTCAGTAGTTGAAAATGGTATGACTAACTTCGTCAATCAAGTTCTTTCCTGCGGGTGTGCTGGTTTTAGGTTTATCCGTGGGATCAGTTCATACCATTACTTCATTAAAAAAACTCATCTAAGCTCGACTCTGCGTTCAAGCAGATTCTCACCCTCATTTTCCAAAACCTGCAACAGCTACTATTTTTATTTTTCACTTCCAGAATTCTAAATCTGAATTGCCGTAACCTTCATTCACGCACGGAGTAGCATATAAACGATTGATTAGCTGTTACCGTTCTGGGGATGCGTATCGGTAAACATAATTTGTGTTAAACATAGCCTTTTCGCGTATGGAACAGATACGGATACTATCATCCAATTTGAACGCTAATTTCGCAACTTCATTATTTCGTCCACTCTTATGGCCACATTTGACATTACAATGTTATCAAACGCCTGATTGGCACGTGTTTCCAGTTGTTTTGTTGCTTACCACGTCCCCACCCTTTTTCTTACACCCAGCTCACTGGGCAATCAATCAATTACTTGGCAAGGAAGAGTAAGAGCAACCACTTACAACTTAAGTCAAAAAACGTTGTGATACCTAAGCCGGATAAGGGCTCTGGGGCAAAGACAAAGATGTCTATCTGCAGAAGATGTTGAGTGACCAAACTAAGTTTCAACGAATAGACAGAGTAGACACGGTCACCGGATTAGAAGACCGCATAGGACTACATCTGCAGCTGCTCTTACAGTTGCGGATTATTGATGAAGTAACCTATAAATCTCTTAAACCATGTGGATCGTCAACACCCCAACTATACGGCCTGCCGAAGACGCATAAACCTGACATGCCGCTCCGGCCAATTCTGGCGATGACAAATTCCCCATACCATAAGTTGGCGCGTTGGTTAGTCGCCATTCTAACTCCACTGAAACAAAAGTTCCAGGCATACTCCATCAAAGATTCGCTGGAATTGATTAATGACCTGAACAAACTTAACATTGCTAATGAACTGATGTGTTCTGTAGACCTTCAGTCACTGTTCACAAACGTCCCTCTGCATGAAACGATTGACTATATATGTGAGCTCGTTGAATCGAACCATATTACGTTTCCATTGCCAACCGATATACTGAGAGAAAGTTTGCTGCTCTGCACTGAGAATGTCAGTTTTAGTTTTCTCGAGCAATCCTACCGCCAAATAGATGGCGTGGCCATGGAAAGCCCGCTTGGTCCCATCTTAGCAGACTTCTTTATGTTAAAAATTGAGCAGGAGCTAGCTACCGAGATAGCAGGTTTGTCATACTACAAGCGTTACGTCGACGACACACTGATATTCAGTCAATCCAAACAGGTAATAGATAACTTGGTGCAACGCCTAAATAGTTGTCACTCTAACCTGAAGGCTACGTGCGAATTTGAGGCCAACAATTGTCTGCCATTTCTAGACATACTCATATGTCGCCGAGAAGATGGCTCGATTAGAAGAACTGTCTATAGGAAACCCACATGGTCCGGCCAGTACCTAAACTTCAACAGTTTTACACCGACCCAACATAAACGAGCACTAATAAATACACTGTTTACACGGGCAAGACGAATATGTACTCAAGACAGTCTTGCGGAGGAACTAGACTTGATCACTTCTGTCTTACAATCTAACGGTTACCCCAAAAAGTTCATAGAAAGGCATAGCAGACAAAAAGCGCCGTCCGAAGAAGTGATCACTGTAGAGAAAAAGATGGTTTATATAGAGTTGCCCTTCAAGGGTGACCACGTCATGCGGCAAACAACACAACGACTGAGAAGTTCACTTAAACGAACATTTAACGCGGCTGAACTCCGTGTACTCTCTCGGACCCAAAAATTACCAGTGCCTCCAATCAAAGGAGACCAGCCTATCGGTGCCATCTCACATTGTGTTTACCAATTTACATGTAACTGCGGTGAAAGTTACATAGGCAGAACCGAAAGATGTCTGATCTCCAGAATGAAGGAACACTTGCCCAAATGGATGCAAAAGTCCGTGTTACCGGAGAATGGCAATGTTGCTGAAACACGTAAACAGCCAGTTTCATCGGTCGCTAGACACGTCCTGACCACTGGTCATGCTATCGATCCAGCTTGTGCATTCAGAGTTCTGTTGCGTCACTCCAATTCAAGGTTCCTGAGATTTGCTGAAGCTGTAGCAATCAATCGCCTCAAGCCAGCTCTGTGTGTTCAGAAAAAACTGTTTGTGAACTTGACCCTTCCCTGGACCTAGTGACTTATCTTAACCCGCTTATTGATTATCAACCCCCTGAATTGTTTGCTATAAAAAACCGATCCATGTTATTGTAAATTTGGTACTAATAAGTCAATACGAAATGCTTGCATCTACCAGTTTTCGTGTTCTGACTGTTTTGTTCAAACTCCTGAAGGGAACTAACTGTTTCAAACTTACGAACTGCTTGTCATGTCCGTCTCCCGTGACCCAGCCGGTTACTGACCTGATCCTCTAGAAATATAGTGGTTAATCGGATTCAGTGTCGTCTGTAGTTGATTGGGTTGTCTGCGAGGTAATGACATTTAATGAGGCGAGGCGATGAATACTGTCGGGAACGTGCAAAGTGTGGGTACCTTGAGGTTAATTACTTTGGTTTTAATATGAGCGCCCCATAGCTTCCCTCCTTTTGCCTCTACGCTAAAGCTCTCCTTTCTCAGTGGTGTGTGGCATTTTTTATCATCCTTGTCAGTCGTTGGTGTGTTGCTGTTGAGGATGATTATGGTTATTGTGTACGTGCCGGATTGCATAGAGTTTTGGTATCAGTTCTGCGCAGCTAGAGTTGTTGGACCCTAAGTAAGCTGTTGAAACTGATGTGACCCAATAATCATGACGTGAACCGTCGAACTCCCAGGTTCCAGTCGGCGCTTCTCCAAATATGTTCTTGTCTAGTCTACGTTAGCCCACATTTAACCCAGTATTGACCGCAGTACAGTACAGAAGCTGAAGAACTATCACCTCATTTTTTTATATTCAGTTACGCTGGTGGTGCACATTGAAATGTTTTCAGTTTTCATGTGATTTCTTCTGTCCCTAGGAGCAGTTAGGCTAAATCTTCAAATCAAGAGTCTTCTGAATCTTTTATCTTTTTGGCATCCTGTTGTCATGCTTCATTGAATGTGAGGGTCGGTCGGCCATAAAGATCATAAGAGTAGGTACTGCCTATTCGCAGCTTGAGGTGACTCACTAGCTTCCCTTTTTGTTATCTGTTTGATCCAGAAGCGACTGTGACGGTTCGGATGATTCACCTTCACTTGAAAGTGTCGATGTGAGAATGAAGCCCGCTAGAATCGCAGTTTCGATCCATTACCAAACAACAGTAAATCGAAGATTATATATGTAGTCTCCGACCTATTGTTATTTGGTACCCGAGTGACAAGGCTTCATTATTCCTCGGTTACTCTCGATCGGACGTTCGTAACTATTACTTCTCATCTCTCGGGTTACTTATGTTCACTACTAATACGTCATCACTGGCAACCACCAATTTCTGTCCTTTCATCACTGTTCAAATTGATCTTCGTTGAGTACATAATGTGTTTCTTCAGTAATATATCCGTTCTATTCACATTCTCTTGTTTTAGGTTAAAGCCAAGTACTATCATGACACAAATACAGCCGGACCACAATCACGTCTACTTGACGGTCTCACTTGGGATGAAGCTCGACGCATTCGAGATGAAGGTCTAATGAAAGTTTTGGGCCCGAAAGCAGCCGCTCTTGTTGCTCAGGGTGTTTCAGATCTGCCGGTGGCTGCTGCTAGTAAGGCCATAATTCAACGGGATGTTCGCGATGCGGCGGTGATTTATGATGTGAGCTGCTCATACTTGTTTTTGTTTCTTTCCATGTACCATTTTAGCCTTTCAACCTACTGTCTACCTTGTGGATAGCACAGTGTCTTTGATTTAACTCGGCCATTCCAGTCGCTCCTGTTTGAATACAAGCAACCTAGTAGTATTCAATTCACGTGCATATGACCTGGCGTGTAGCAACGTAACGTCGTTGACTAACTCTGGAATTCCCCCCAGCGTATAGTACAGGTGATAAATCAACTCTAACGCCGTTACACAGAAATCGTATTTGTCTTTGTGATGGCTATTGTGTTTCCATACCTTTATCTTTCACTAATGAAGCTGTTCATAATGGTGGTCATTGATGGAAGGCGAGTGAAATTGTTATAGTGTTCATCGAGTCGAAGGGTCAACTTCTGTTCATGAAGTACCCCACTGTTGAACGTTGTCATCATCGTCTTCGTGTAGCACCAGAATACCAGTTGTACACTCAGATTTCAGCTTCTAACAATGTAGTATCTGAACGCGTTTATTCTGAATTGTTGGCTGCATTATGGATATTTCATAATCCACTTTCTCATACGTTTCAGTGACACCGTTAATATCAGGCTTCTTTTTCACATTTATCGTTTGCGCCAAATTTGCCGCCACTGTGGTCCCCAATTTTGTCGAAATATAGTTCGACCGAGGTATAGATAAACTATTTTCCCATAGAAACGAGTGTGTATTTTGTAGAAACATAACAATTTGTAATGTTTGAAGGTGTCTGTTCTGGTTTATGAATTTCCCTTCATAGTTCTACTCTTCCTGACCAGTTGTGCCTACATTGGTAGCATGGAATCCACCAAGTGATCAGTGTAGTCAATGTCAATGGTGTAAAAAAAAATTAACGTGATCCTTCATTTAATCTGGGACGGTGATTTAGCTGTTAAATGTTAGTCACTGAAATGTCAATGCCCATCTGCTAGGTTCTGATATGTTCGAAGGACAGGACAGTTGTTAGCATTGTGCTTGTCGGTTTTTGTCTCCGTGTATCTACTTAGTATAACATGTTCCATTGTTTTGTCCTTTTTGTGACAGTTCTTTGTAACTGTTTGATTGATTTTGCAACTGTCCGTGGCACTTTTGCTTGTGAATCATTTGAAAGTTTTTCAATACTTGAATGCGAACTAACACATGTGTTTTTAATGGGTGACACATTCCCCTCCTGTTGGCTCACCGCTTCCGTAAGCAAAAGTGCCAGAGATCACGTTAGGTCTTATAAAATGAAAACGTCAAAAGCTAATCTGGAGTATCCATTTTATTTTGGAAATAAATTGATCGTCAGAACTACAACGGGCAATTCTGAACACTTAACACAAATTATAGTGTCTTCGTATCGCCGGTTTTTTTGTTTTATTCGCGCTGTCTCATTAATCCAAAACGTATTCTTCTGAGGAGTCGATATTTAAAATTTGGTAGGTAATTTGAAAAATTGGTCTATCTGTTCCAATAGCAGTATGCATATTATCATCACATTCGCGTGCCTAAGGTTTGAGCATTGTTTACATCTTTACACTCAAACTCTCACTCGCTGATGGTATCACTTCGTTTGCAACCTAAGTGCCAAGCTGGGCGAACAACCAAGCATCCAAGCCATCAACCCGAACCACTAAATCTACCACGATTTCCAACGAACACATGTGCCCATGTTCCTGTATCTTATTTCACCTTCACGGTTTTCTTTCTTACTAGTAAGATTTTTCTGTGCAGCTCGTTGCAATTCACCAAGTTCTTCGCTTTGCTTAAATGCAAAGTTTTTCGCCGTATTTTTTCGATTTACTCTCAAGAGTTCAGTCGTCATTTCGGTTCAATAAATTGTGGGAGTTGTATATACCTGCAAATTCGTTCGAAAGCTATAGGTATCAGAAGTATTTAGTTTGTGTATAAAACCGATGTTCAACTTCGAGGGTATTTCATCGCCGATCTTTAAGACAGCGCCCAAGCTCATACGTTACACAAGTTCAGACGGTAGATGTAAAGTCAGTTCTACTCCAAGCTACTTCCGACACTCCATTCCTAATGCAAACAGTTCTAGGCGGGTTGTTTTTTAAAACAACAAATGCAGGCTAATTTGTTTGTCCGTAGATTCTGATTACTCGTTGCTGACTGTAGTAGTAATCATTTTTTCGTCGCTTACAACTTTGTTTCTTGTGTTGTTACCTTCACGTCCTGTAATCTACTTATTGTTTGAAAGGTGTTCATTACAGGTCGAAAATTCGCGGCGAACGTTTATACTTTGCCTCAGTCCGCGATCTCTTAAACCGCCATCATAATCGGGATACTCCGAAATTTGCAGAATCTGGAAACATTCTCACTGTCTCCGTTTTTCACTGTAATATTCACAATCTTTAAGTTGTTGAAAACCTATAACACATTGCATCCATCCGAGTGTGGTTGGTTCGCATTCTTCAACACCACGGACCGAAAAGTATGATTGACTTGGACAATCGTGAGAAGTGGTTTTCCGTGACAGATGTACACGGAGGTTGTTCAGAATGTGGTGTACAACGATTTAAATGTGCTTGCTTGGTACTATTGGTTATCTGTTTTGTCAGATGGCAAAAGTGTGACTGAACATTTTCCGTATAGAGTAATTAATGAACTGAACGTTGTTGAGACTGTTAATGACTGCGATGCAATCGAGCAATTGCTTAATGCTCACCTAGCTAGATGATTGGTAACAGTATCATCGTAGTCTTTTGATTTCGGAAAAGCGAGTTAATCTTCGTCAACGCGGTTTTTACTGTTTCTTACACAACAGTGGAGAATATGTACTGGAAGGAATAATTGTGCAAATCATTGTTGCTATGCGTGTACGGAATATGGTAACGACGGTTTAACCAGCTAATTTGAAAAGCCTTGTTGCACCTCAAACTTTCCACACATCTAGCGACTGATAATTCAGTACTCTTTTTGACACTAGAATCAATCGGTCTGGCTTTGTTCATTTTGGCAATTTCGGAACTTCATTTATTCATTTGTAAGCAGGGAAATGCAGACAATGACACGTAATTTATCCGGTATTTTATGATATATCTCCTATTGCATGTGATTGATCTTGTCTCTTGTGATGGATTATGATCCTGCTCCGTGTTGGAACGTCATACCACAGCTAGAAGGCGCTTGACGTATAAATGAACAGTTTATTTTGAAATATCCGATTATACACACTGGAGTGATCATTGTCGGTAACGGCTACCTTTCTCGATTCAGTAAGATTAATATTTCTTTGCCAAGAATGCACTATAATTTTTTGTCCACTTAAGGTTTGAGTTGGGTGCTTGATAAATGAAGGTGAGGAGCTAACCAAATGTATCATAAGTAAGTTCCTCTGTCCCACCAATCTGTATATCCAGCGACCTCGGGCGCAACAACATAATTGATGTCATGTTGCTTCGCTTTTGTTAACTGAATCGATGGTCACAGGCAAATCCATTTCACCTTGGTTGTTTGCTTTCAGTGGTTTACTGTCTTGTGCGTGCGACCAGTTTGTGGTAATTTCTGTGCGGGCTAAACAACCAGTAAGATAGGTAATGTTAGCTTGCTCTTCTACGTACAATTTAATATGCGGTATTCCTGAAAGTGTGTTATTTCTAATTTTTTGAGCTACCTGCTTAACACAGAACTAACCGGTTTGATTTCCCAATTTTTAAAATGGACTAATCAATTGAGTGATGACGTCGGCTAAACGATAATGCGTGTCGTGGTCTCTATATTTTTCTCACTGACATTTGCTATCATTTCGGTCATGCTCTGTGTATTTTTACCATAGTACTGATATGTTAATGCCACCTACTCGTTGTTTATCAGGGCTTATATTCGCATCAGAACCCTTTTGAGAAAATTACCGATGAAGAGTTAGAAATGTACAAACGGGAGATCGAATTGAAAAACAACCCTGAACTGGCAGCGGAGTTGGAACGCCGTGGTCTGATTATGTCCGAGGACGAACATACTCGTCCTTCGGGCGCGGGCGATTCGTTAGCCGTGGACAGTGGGGCCACTGATTTGGAGAGCGCAAGTGATGCCGGTCCATGTTAGTTTACCATCTTTTAGTCTGTTCTCCAATTTGGATGTATATTTGTTGCTAATCGCTAAGCAACCCATGAACAGCCAACTGCAATTTGTTGTGTTCCCGCTCGATTTGGTGGTTTAGATGTCTCGCGCTTTTGTGATCTCGATCATTTATTAACGGCTGCCGAATTCGATGGAATTGTACTTCAACTGATGCATTAAAAATGCTGGTTTCTTCACGGAGTCGAGCTGTGGAGCTCATGATTGCATTATTTCAAGCCTCTGTTACCTGAAGCGTTTTTGTTTAGGCTTGCGATGTTTAGGTGAGCTTGCGTTTTCTGTTTTTACAGCCTAGAAATGCCTTAATGTGTTCTAGTGCATTGTGCAGTAACAAGGTCACCGTCTTTATGAACATTGGTAAATCCTTGCTATATACTGATGTTTAGCAGCCATACAACCGTGGAGAGGAGACAGGAAAAGTATGTGCCGATACTTTCTAGGGTTTCGTGATTGACAGTTTCATGTATAAATGGGTTGTTGGAAATTTCGTTGGTTCCATATCATACACCACGGACGCTTGATCATGGTTTTTGCATTCAGATTCAGCTCGCGACAGATGCTCTTCATAAAAAAGTATTAGATTGAGGTTTCTTCAACTGATCGCTCATCGGTTTCGCATGTTCAACCTTTGAGGTTAGCTGCTGTCATTGTACCTGTTCTCTGTATTCATCTACCGGGTATTCCTGCGGATACCTAAACCAACCGACTTCGGGTCTTTACAATTATATCTAAGGTATTCCATGGTAGCAGGCTGACTCACATGATCAATCGATTTGTGCAAGTGATTCAGTTTCAAGTTTTGTTTAACTTTCGTATTTCTTTCCCTTAAACCACTAATGTCTGAGGTTTATTTAATAGAAATTCCCAAATTTAATTTGATTGTGTCTTGTCTTTATCTCGTGCGAGATTAGAGACCCTTTTCGCATTTGATAAAGGACTGCATTTCTGGCTATCGGGGTTTTGTTTTGCAACCTCATTAATCTAATTGCTGTGTCTTATATGTACCATTCAGCATGTCAGAAAACGTACATATTCCAAATTCCGCAATTTGCTTATCCCAGCAGCGATCTTCAATTTAGTAATAGCATGTGTTTATTCCGTCTCTATTATGGCTATTTGCCCTAGTGTAGTTTTATCCAGTTATGTTTAAATTGCACGGTTCCTTTTATCTATCACGCAGTCTGCTCATTTGCATGTTTTATTCTTTTTCGCTGTTTCCGGATTAACCCTTCTCTCGGCTTGCTTCGGGGATTTCATCCCATCACAGGTTCCGATTCTCAACCTGTCCCCACGCAATGGACTCCGTCTTTATTCAAAGAGGAGTCGGGTACCCCAGCTAAAATGCATGCGAGCACTTTACCGGTCGAGGAGCCTATTTCTGGTTGGTTTTTGTCACAATTTATGAAATAGCTTTGTCACTCAATGTCCGTTTTTGCCTCAGCCCTTCCGTTTCATATTCGTGTCCTGGTTTTATTTCAGCCCATTTGATTCCACCGGCCGCAACTGGAACGCTAACCTCTGAACCAAGCGGCGCGGAAGATCCTGGGGATAATGAGGTATGGTTGTCACATTGTGACAAATTAGTTTCACACTCTGTTTCACTTAGATTCCGGCTACCTTCCAACCCGTTTTCGCTCGCGCTTATACAAGTGTTGCATCTCGTTTCCTCAAGCCTGTTCGTCTGTCACATCGGGTCCTGTTTGTCGATGCCTTGCGTCTGACTGGCTTGAGGTCTGATGTAGATATGGATATGAAAACGATTTAATTTGTTTTCTGATTTAAATCGCTTGATAAAGGCTCTCCGGGAGGGTCGAAACGTTGCGAGACCGATAGCTCTTTTGGTTTTTAACTTGTGGCTTAACCGAGGAATTACTTAATAATGAGCATCAGCACAATGCACATGTTTTCTCATATCTGGTCTGTTTACGGTTCGGAAGTACTATCATGTGGTAACCATGAAAGTGTCAACCAGAACTCAATAGTTTCACAGTGCGGCTACTGCTAAAATGCAAAATCAGGTCTTAAGCGAACAAGCAGTTTTTCAACCTATTCACTAATGTATTTTCTTACTTTCACTTTGAGATATGAACTGTAAAATGGGCACTTCTTTTCTCAGTTAACTAGCTTGGTATTTTGCGTCTTAAGATTTACATTTGTTTCTTTTTACCTGTCATGATGAAATGTGACCATTTATTGAATTCACTTTATACCACCCTTCGGTGTTGTGTGCGCGTATATGGGCGGCTCTCACGCGTTCCCTAACTCAGCTGACTCCAATGAAATGTCAGATACCTCCTTTCGTTCCCAGCTACCTAATAATTGACATTATTAGGGAATACTCGAATGTTTCTAGCACCTAGGGTTGACGTTTCTGTTGAGTTATGAGTTGAGTAGGCGGAGGGCATTGATTAACTCAGTTCTTCAGATAGCGTGTTTGCCATGTTAACCGGTTTAAACCCTGTAGTTCTGTGTGTTTCCCGCCATCTAAGTGTCTTTGCAAAACCTGGTTGACCCCGACCCTACTGTTGCGGACGGAGCCGTTTGAGACTGTTAATCGCTCCACCCATCTGGGTAGCGTCACCACAATGGCTTGTAAGTCCCATCTCTTACCATCTAGCCTCAATCCTCACTCGTCCCTTTCATAAACATAGAATGCCAATGAAAATAGGTGCTGTCAATGTTCGCACTCCAAAACATAGGCACGATCATTAGATTCGTTGAATGTCGATGCCTGCTGCATTTCAGAAACTAGAATCCAGGGTAGCAGTTAGCGTATAGAACTTATAGCACCTGCACTGTCTACCCGGTATTATTCATACACTTTAGGTAATTCCATGGTCGCCGCTACCAGTCAGGCTAGAGTACGTATAGTCGTTAGAACGGCGACAGCAGCCACATTGGTAGATTGCATTCCCGTTAGCAGAAGACGTTGTGCCATCCGTCTGACGGGTTCTGTTAAAGCCAGCTCTAGAGACCAGATCTTTCAGCTGATTACAGTGGCGTCGATGTCAAGGCCGTTTATTACTCGAATCTGGCCGTTCTCTTTAGAACAACACACAACCTAATGTATTGATTGTAACCGGAAAATGTAAACAGCAAGGTCGGCTGCTTTAGTGAAGCCGAGCCTCATTTAGATGACAGGTTTGGAATAGCACGGGCTATTTTTAGCTGGTACTAGTTTTAGACTTGCCGCCCTCCTTCTGGGAATTAGACTTGATCTTGGGTAGACTATATAGTTGTTAGTCGTAAGTGGCTTGACTCTATTCAGGACTGTCGATCAATCCGTAAATTATTTTCAGCTTTGAGACGTACCCTTGGATACAGTGGTCCGAAAAATTGCAGAGTAATGAATAAGTATAGGTATATATGCGAAGAATAAGGGAGAAATACAGTAAACAGGGAAAAAACGGCTGTGTCACGCAAAAGAACTCAACAAGTTTGCAGATATAAGTTCGCCACCGACTGAGACACAGTATCATGTCAGAGAGTTTTTCCAACCAGCGGTGTAGATGGTCGCGAACTCCTCAACCAGGTAGAAGATACCTACTGACCTTGCTCAGCGGAACGTTCAAAGCCTTCATAGCCCGTGACGACGTCATCGCCTGACTGCTTTGCGGTTTCCTGCAACCATCAGTAGCCACACTGGACAATTCGGGACTGCCGTTTTTATTGGAACATATACTTGGATTCCGATCTTGCTTTGGTACTTTGCTGTTTGTATTTTTACTTTCGCTTGGTGACGACTGGCTATTGCGAAACCTACCAGGTTGTCGGTTAAGCATAAGTAACAAACTATTCTAGGGCGCAGAGTTGACAGTTCTCATCCCGAATATCGTAATAGGCGCTGCACTCAGTTCTCGCAAGCCATTCATGCGACACAGTGGTTCATGGCCCGTACGGACATTAGATCTCAAATGAACCCCAAAAATTACTAGATATCAGACGGAACATTCCTCATGATTGTCCATTTGATAGGTTTAAAAAAAGGTTTCCTTAGCAAGCTGACGCGTAGCCTGATTGCCTATTGTGAGGCGTGGCTAACAGAGGAAACTGAGGAAGTAGAAACTGCTTTTACTGTAGTGAATACTAACAGGTTATTCAAGCTTGTCCGAACTGCTTGTCCAGGTCGTTCGTCTGTCAGTTAAACTCTCAGCGAAGCATGCGGCACATCCTTCCATAATAAGTCCAGAAGGCATGACTGCTAGGCGGAACACTTTGAAGACCGATATGGATGGCATTCTGCTGAAACTAGGTTACCGCCACAATCTTACAGTCAGGTGATACCCTGGTCTTTAGATTTATTACCATCCACCAGAACGGAGGTCCGCAGTTGAATTTCCGCTCTCAAACGTGGGACTGCCAACTCGGATGACCTATTGATGACATTTTTCAATGAAGATTGAGAAGTGTTAGTTGTTTCGACTTGTGTGGACGACGGAGTACAAGGTTCTGTTGGGTTTACTCCATTCTAGTTCCCACATTCGAAGAAGGAGTCAGAGGCCACTACGAAAACTGTAGGGCGTTTAGCTTGATCCCAGTCATTATTACTAGGGTTCTGACATCTGTTATACTTCATCGACTCGTTGCAGCTCGGGAGGTAGGTGTTGGTGAAGAATGTGCGGAGTTTCGTCTTGGACGAGAATGTATGGATCGCATTTTCGATGTTGGCCAGAATCTGGAACAGCGTTCTATCTAATGCCTGCTAAAAAGACCATATTCCTTGACTGTACTGACCGTTTCGCCTTCTGGTGAATACCTCGGAATGCGTTTTGCTGCCTCAAACTGCTTGTGCAACACTGTTGTGTTTACGTAGATCTGATGTTGGCTAACGAAGTTATGGAGGTTGGCCGGTTTGTTTATTTAGGGAGTTACGTTAGCAGTTGTGGCGGGATAGGGAATGAACTACCTGTATTGTTGAGGCAGCGTTAATCTGAGACACCTCTGGTTACAGAGAGGTATCTCTCTGAGGTTTAAGGGTCACGTGTGTAGGGCGAAAGTGAGGTTTTTTAAATTCACTTCTTACACCCGTTCGATCACACGCATCGGGTGACACCAACGGGTAAGCAATGAAGAGGGTATCTGGTAGTGGTTATCAATCGCGTACTTTTATTCAATTCTTACACTTAGATGGTTAAGCCATGTACTGCTAATGCCAGCCACATCGAGCACTGTTTGCCGGCGGTGTGACTGACTGGCGTAAGGTGCGAAGTGGACAGATGATGATCTGGTGTAAATAACCGAATTCGTTCAGCAAGGCATGGTTACTGTAGGGTGGTTAAGTCTTCTGGGTTGAGAACTCCGCGACTTGCAGAGTTGGTGGCTAGAGACTTTCGGCGATGCTGTGGCTGGTCAGGCTTTTGCTGTTGTTTGGCCTAGTCGTCTTTGAAGTGTATTTAATGACGTAGGACAATGAAAACTGTGGGGAAGCTGTCCTGCTGATGACGTGTTTTCCTCGGAGGTCGGTTGTTTGTCCGCGCAATGTGAGCACCTTGATGTTGAATGTTTGACTGTGGACGTAATTGCTTCTGGTAGTCGGATTCTCTGAGGTGTTTTTTTCTTCACCGAGGTTTCCCTTTTTTCTTCATAGTTGTATAGTAGCCAGGCATTGGAGAAAACTACTGATATATTGCCGTCTTTGATGGTGATAACAATGAGTTACTACGTGTGCTTTGAGTCCACTGGTTAGATTAGGTGGTTTAAGGACGTAATCTGTCACTCCCTGCATTGTTTACTCTGATTGCGGATGTTTGGAAGAAATCCTTCTGCAATCGTGCAATGCCATGGTTACTATTTAGGGTAGTTCCGATCTCCCTGTCCGTCGCGGTTAGAAAACGCTCTCTTGTGTGTCTTGCAGTCTACTTCAAGTTTTCATCCGTTGGGTCGTTTTCCATGAATTTTTGTTGTACTGTCTGCCCGAACCTTTTCGTTTGTGTATTACCCTGTCGTCTCATGAAGTGCTGTCTGGCTTAACTGCAGTTCGTGCTATAGTACTTCTGAGTAAAGCCCAGAACCGAACTGTATATGTATATGGCAATTATGCACCGTTGGCACCCATTGGCGTGCCACTGTCGACGCATGTGTCGACTGAGCTTGATCTGGTGCACACTGCAAGATCCAAACGTTAACGTGAAGACGAATGCCTCCCATAATCGTGTCACTTGTCGTATTTCAAATTGGGAGGCGTCTGTTTAATTTCTATGCGGGCATTATTGTCAGCCTAGCGGGAGTCCAAAGTAGAATGCGGACTTTTTTTATTTTTCGACGTTTGACCAAAACTGTTATCGTTATTATTATCGAACGGATAGCCTACATAATCGAGTTGAACGTTATTTCTAACTACCGCCTGTCACGATGTATCATGCATATTCTGTTACGGTCACCTACACGCACACTTTTACTTTCGGTTGAGGTATTTTTTCCTGTTCACTGTAATTTCAACGTCTATCGCGTGCATCGTAACCAGTTAGATCTTTGTTCCTTCGATGTTCTGCTTGTATAACTACTAAGTCCTTTCTCTCTTCATTCCGTAGGCAAAAACCAAAAAGAAAAAACGTTTCAAATTACCCGGTTTCTCTCTGTCTCGGTCAAAAGATCGAAAGAAGGAAAAATAACTGCTAGTGCGACGTTCAATCAGGCAGTCGTTTTGCTGGTCATTTCACTATTTCTGGTTGGTACTTGTCACATCCAAACCTCTTCTGTTCCCCTTACTGCTCCTTGATCATGTTTCTCGATTCATCGTATTTGTGCTCGTCGGCTGTGTCTTAGCTGTTTTTCGTTTAACTCCCGAAATACTCTCCAGACTTGCTTTACCTTCCAAATTTAATATATTTTCCCTTATCAACAGCACCGGTTTTATTTTTTGTCGTAATTTAAACTATTCGATTCGAAAGACGGATTGTAGCCACTCAGTCACAGGAATCCGTTTTCTTCTCCAACGCCGTTGGTTTCCCTGCAGGTTGTTTGTGTTTTGGTTTCATCGCTTTTAAAACGAATCTTCACTTACTCATGTAGAGGCCTGTTTCTGAAGGTCTTTTCGCCGTTTACCTCGTTGTGCTTCCTCACCCGCTATTTTTTAACACCGAAATCCGGGTCGCACACGAGATGGTACTTGTGTAAAGTTATGCGGCAGTTGTGTTCTCTCTATTGCTTTTGTTTACTAAGTGTTTCTTTTGCACAGTCAAACACGCCGACTGATCGATGTGTTCGAACCGTCTATTAACCCTTGAATCATCGTGTGTGCGACGATGTCCGATGTTTGCTCCTCTGGACTATTTTCTAATTACTTCGGGATGTTAAATTTCATCCTGCCCTCTTGGATCCGCTGTTTGATTCGTCCTTCTGTTGTTATCATTATCGGATGCAACTTTTTTCGCAGCGGTTGTTGTCCCATGCAACTTGCCTTCATGCTAGAACGCAAACCGATATTTATTCCCAGCTTCGCCTATGCTTCCGAACGATGCTCACATCATCTGCTTCTCAGTTGACCGCTTTGCTGCTATTTGAGTTTAATACCCGGCTATGCATAGGATTTTCCAAACTGTGCACCGTTTGATTTTGGTTCCGTTCCGTTTTCGCTTCTCATTCTCTAAACTTCTGGCTCTTATCCCGCTGCTGCATTTCGCAATACTTTCGATTTGATTTGTAATTTGTTTACGGTTGCGCTTCAGATCAGTTCTTCAACGGTGGTCGTTTTTTTTATATTTATATACTCAAAGTGCCTCATTGGACATGAGTAATTCCTCATTTCAGGCAACTGCGAAGTGGTTAGGTAGGATGTTAGAGCCTGTAAGGAGACAGCTAGCAGTTCACAGTTTGTGTGATTGATTCGAATTTGTTGAAATCTTAAAGCAACTGAACGTGTCAGGAAAAAGACTATTCTCGCTTGACATAACATCCCTATTCAATAATATCCCACTCAGGGAAACAATTGAAGTTCTAGGCGATTATCTTGAGAAAAACTCCATAGATGTGGGATTACCGACAAAAGAATTGAAACGGTTGTTATGTCGTTGTACCTATAATGTTCAGTTTCACTTTTCCGGTAGACTATATCGACATAAGGACGCGGTAGAAATGGGGTCACTATTAGAACCATTGCTAGCTGATATTTTTATGACAAAGCTTGAAAGTAGTGTGCTAGCAACTCTGATTAACTCGCTCACTCTTTACAAGCGATATGTAGATGATATTTGCGTAACGGATGAATCAATATGCCCTAGGGAACTACTGGAGCGATTCAACTCAACCCATAGAAATATCCCTTTGACCATGGAGCTTGAGTCACCTGAAAGCACCTCGTTCCTAGACGTCTTCCTGTCCCGCCGCTGAGATTGGGCGATACAAAGGAAAGTACACCGTAACTTAACGTGGACCGGACAGTATACGAATTTTTATAGTTTTGTACCATTAACTCATAAAATTATTCTTACCCGATGTATGGTCAACAGGGCTACGAAAGTGTGCTCGAGGGACACTCTAGAGAAGGAAGACAATTCATATTTAAAGTGCTAGTTGAAAATGGCTATCCCGAGCAATTTGTTCACAGGCATGTTAAATAGCACAATATTGAACAATCCGCACACTTAAAGAGAAGTCTGTTTATATTTCATTGTTTTTTAAGGGCAATAATGCCTCAAAACATATAAGCAACAGACTTAACATAGCCCTAAGCAAGACCTATTTTGCGGCAAAACTACGTGTTCAGTTTAATTCCATACCAATTTTGCGCCCTCGGTTGAAAGATACATCGCCTGTTCATTCTGCCCCTTACTGTGTGTACCATTTCGTCTGTTCCTGTGAGGCTAGCTATGTAGGCCGCAGGACAAGCTGATTATCCAAACGCATTCGGGAACATCATCCAGTATGGCTAACTCGGGGCTTGACAAAATCTTGCTCGTCTCCTGTCGCTGCGCCCCTAATGGAGTCCAACCCCTCAATGACTCATTCTGTCCTATCTATCGCGCCCCCTGTTTACAGTCAAAACAGGCCAAAGAGGACCTGTTGGCAGTCACAGAAGCCATTCAAAGACGTTTCGTCAAAGCTGAATCTTCCATGGGCTGGTGTGCATGTCCGGACCGAGCAGACTACGTAATCACAACGACTATTATGACAGCCATCAATAATTTGTACAGTCGGCCTGTTCTTTCTGAAACTGATAACGAACCATTCGATCCATTATCGTACCTTTCCTCACATATGGTTAACCCATATAGATGTGTTGTATCTAGCCTGATGATGAATCACCGAAACGAGCTTGTTCGCTGCACGTTTTTCTGATGTCTAAACCACGTATTTTCATGCGGACAGCAAACGTCGATCATTGATTCGAGCCCCGGTCATCTGGTTTGATTGGCTTGTTAATATGTCCTTGACTGCAAACACCTGGTGGTGCAAAAGCTCAGTTTAATCAGGTGAAAGCGCAAACCATTTGTGCTTACTGACCATTTGTTTGTAGTTTCAGCAGATTTGCTTGATGGTCGTGCTTTTTTACTTGAGCAATGTGGGATGCAGTTTTCTGCACCTTGACTTGTCTATAACTTGGAACCTCCAGGCGTGTGCGTGGATAGTTCTTCCATTGTTTGTGCACGTTTGGTTGATTGAACGAGTTGGGTTACACATGTTCATGTAGGCGACCATGATGGTTGCTTCGAATTTTAGACCTCCGCTGCATTCGACGGTTCACAGAGTGTGTACTGCCGTCATTTACTTTCGGATTGTTTCTCTTAATGCACTCATTTACTTCTAGATGGAAGATCGGCGAATCCTCACATCGTTGAAGTGATGATATTGCTGTCTCGAAGTGTACCTTCTAAACCGCTCGCGTTAATCTTGAACATTCAGGTCAATAGGGCTTTTCTGATTCGTGTGTCACGCTGTCGTAGCTGACATTTAGGGAATCGAACGGAAATTCAAATCTTCAAAGCCAAGGTGATCTCCGGTCTGGTCATTTCTGCTGGCACATTCGTTTTTAAGCTTGAGGTGTTCGTGTGAGAATGGCGTTATCCTAGGGTTATGCAGGTTAGGAGTTGCTGTCTGCTTGTATTCGACTAGTGGTATGTTCAGTCGTGCGCATCGGATGGCAACAACGCGTTAACCATCGACTGTGTTGAAAGGTGATTCCGAGGTTGCATAGTCTTGGGACTGGATCATTGCATGCTATCTAAAATGATGCCGTTGTTTCAGCTCGCTTGTAGCATGTGGAATTGACAACTTGTATATAAGTGTGAGGCAAGAAAAATCGGTCGATCAATGAACAATACTGAGAACTGCCGATAGCTATCACTTGGTTAGCATCTGTAAGTTGTGTCCCTCTCCGTTTGAGTAGACTGCTTCACCAAGACTAGCTTGTTATGGTAACTGGGGAGGTCTGATGGTTTGAAACTGTTGTGTAGCTGCGATATCTGATATGAGGGTAGTTAACGGTTCAGAACAGTGTTCTGCGGTTATCTTACCTCACCTACGGCTCGATCTTTTGGTAGTATTAACATTTTGGTATGGAACGTTCGATTTGGTCAAGGGTTTTGCTGAGTAACACTCATCTCTCCCCCAGATTGTACGGCAACCACTCACGGTCAAACCTCGGTCTATTGGCTTAGGGTTGAGGCAGATTTCGGTGAAGCGTCACGTGGACATAAGCGTCTCCCTCACGACACGCTCGCTGCTTAATGTGGTCTTTCGCGTTTGATGTTAACTGTGTACCTTTACGACATACAGATTGGTAAGTGCAACCCAAGCTCTGCAGTAGCACTACTATGTAGGCCACTACTGTTTAGACCAGGAACGAATCACCTCCAAACGTGGGATGGATGATTTTTCACCACCCATCCGATGCGCAAATCGTGAATGGTAGTGCGTGAAAGCTGACTCAAGCTTTAGACGAGCATCCATCACTGAGTTCTTGTTGGCTGCTCGTGTTAATAATCAGCTTTTGAAGCATCATCCGAATGAACAAACAGCACTGAGTGGTGAACATTATGATGTGGTCTGCATACCATGATGACGTGTGTTGGTGCGTTTGTTTGGTCGGTTGCATGCCTAGCAACATGCCTGGTCGCGAAAAGTGCAAAGGATTTATATTTCTTGCCACTGACTTTTCTAGTGTAGCAATGATGGAGATTTGCGCCAATCGTCGGACGAGCATGACTTCAGTAGAAGACATGCGCAATTCGGTTTGCAATACAAGTGGTGGTGACGGGGTCAGATATTTGGTTGCCATGCGATTTCGTCAGCTCATGTCCCGGAATCGGTGGCCAAAACTGTTAAGAAAAGTAGCGGCCAGTTGGGCTGCGTGGCGAGAATTTTGCCGTCGAGCGATCGATTTGTTGGTAGATTGAGTGCGTACAATGACTGGCAGCCGTGAAAGACGCGCGGTAGCCATGTTAAGGATGTTGCCTTGCTTCTCTGGCTTGTTTGCGTGGTTTACGTGCTTGTGGTTACTAAGTATCCTCTTCCCACTTCAAAATTGGGCCTTGTTCTCATCATGGTTATTATGCCGTTAAGCATCAGTCTGAAACCGGTTTGTCGCTATTTATGTTGACAGAAGGTGTTATAAAACGTCCTCGGGGACTGCGACGCTTCTAAGAACATTCAAAAAATGTTACCTTAAGTCTACCGTTAATAAGCGGCTTGACACTGGTTTATCCGTTCTCGGACCGGATGTTTAAGGGAAAGGTGCTTCAGAATTGCAGATGGAAGGCATCAATGCACCATTTCATGTGCCAGTTAGGAGTCGACGTTTGTTAGGGAGAGTTGTTCTGTGAAGGCGTAAACGTATTAGGAGTGCAACAAAACTGATGTCAAAGCTGGACTCGGTCTTCATTTTACTTGCAAATAATAGACTGGTGCACGCTTATATTGAACAAATGTGTTTAAAAGGATGTGTAGAACTACCTCGATTACGGTATTCATCAAAGAGCAGTGTATTCTACCAAACGAACGTTTGACGTAGCTAAGCATCGTGTACCCTTTCGAACCCCGAAGCAGCTCGTGCTTTTCATCTAGAGAGATCAGTCTGCAGGTAGCGACCCACATTGTGTCTATTAATGTATTTATAATTACGGTGGAAGTCATAGTTAGATCAATGGTGGTTGATCTCCAGAGTGAAGGAACGTTTGCCTAGATGGGTGATGAAGTCCGAGTTGTCAGGACCCAACAGCATCGGTAAAACACGCAAACATTTGGTTCTCAGTCACTCGACACGTCACGTTGTCGACTCGGCCTAGGCATCCAGAGTCCTTTTTATCATTGTGGTTTGAGGTTCTTACAGTTTGCTAAAGCGGTCGCAGTCAGTCGACCCGAACAGGCCTCTCGTGTTAAAAAATTGTTCATGAACTTCACCCTGCCATAAGCCTAGCGGTCTTTCTTAACTCTGACTGACAGTCCACTTCACAGGCCGAGCTGACTGCTGTAGCAAAACTGATTTGTCTTATTGCAAATTTGGTACTGATGTGTCACTTCCGTTTGTGTGCACTTGTCCGTCGTGTGGCAGCCGTTTTGTCCGAACTGGTTCACGTGTTACCGATTGGTTTGGCAGAACTGATGATTTGGAAGAGATCCAATTTCGAAAACTCTGGATCTCAGCTGGGATCCACAGAAAAGGCGTGTTCAAACGCAGAAGACGCCATCTCAGAGGAGCTACGAAAGCATTCTGAGAACTCAGAAATTTTACATTTGAGCTCTTACTTACCCGATTCTCTATCGTGTGGAGTCAACCATACAATCCAGGGGATTGACTGTTTCTCGTACGTAAACTACGTAGCAGTCTACCGTCCGGTTTGCATTATTGCCATCTGTGTGGTAAAAGACTACATTCGTTGAAGTTTGGATCCACCCGTTTGAAGGTCTCACCCGGCCGAATCGGATCTTGGCGCTATTACCAAGACTGGACTGCATCGACATTCACAACTGATGTATTGCTGTAGGTCTGGGGAATAATCCTGAGGATGTGACGTGGCTTACATAGCTACTAAGTTGCAATGATCCGGTGCACCCCACCGCCTCCAGAGGGGAACATCCATCCAATTAACCATGATCAAGTAACAGTATATCTACCACGACCCATCCACAGCCATGAGAATACACTGGAACAGACGGCGCGCTGACGGTTTACGCAAAGTCGATCCTCTTCCAGCGTTCTCACTATTATTCCCCTCACCTACAGCAATACATCAATTGTTAAAGACGATGCAGTCTAATCTTGGTAATAACGCCAACCTTCGATTCGTCCGGGTGACGCCTTCAAACGGGTGGATCCACACATTAACGAGTGTAGCCTTCAATTGCGTTCATTACATCACATTTCAAACGAAGTCGCCTGCTGGACTCGTTACGGACACAAAACTTGAAGGTCCCCTCACTACTATGCACCACTGCATATTTCCCGTGTACACCAATCGGCCGGATACTTTGAACACTGGAATACTGACAAATCCTAGTGAGGAATAGAGGAGGTAGCATGTTCTATCTGAGTTCCCCTATGCTTGTTGGTTTGGCTGGTCGTGCGCTAATTGAAATTAGGCTGGTCGCTTCAAGTTATCGTTCAAAGTGAGAATAAGTGAAAAAGAGTACCGAAGTTGAAAGTTACCGGAGGAAATTGTGTAGTCTGACGTGTGTGCTTAATCAAGTTTTAGTGTATTCAAAATGGGCTCGGAAACAGTTCAAAGAAGTTCCTCATAATCTATGTTAGTAGCATTAGTTTATGGTGGTTTACGTAGGACCAATCATGCACAACAGGTATATAATTGATCAGGCAATGTGGTTTGGGTTCGGAGTTTGAGCACATTGGTTGCAAGTGACTTAAAGATGTCAAGCTAACAGGAGTGCTGTCCACGATTCTGCCTCCACTTTGTTGATAACTATTCTCATGGTGTTGTTGACTTGTCCTCGTGTTTATCCATTATTGATGTCTGGTTCATTTAGATATGCTTTAGGTACTGTTGATGTTCAAATAATTGTTCTGTTTTTTTATTTTGAGGTGAGGTGTTCCCGAGGTTTGCATATTACCACCGAGTGTGCTGTAAACCACCATGATGTCAAAATTGGAAATACTGTTACCTCCGACTGTGGAACTGAACTGCGGCCCATTATACGTCTGTTGTTATGACACACTTCAATATCGTGACTGGCTGTTGGCATCAAAATGTGAGTGTATTTCAGTACCGACTACCACTGACATTCCGTATCGGGAACGCACATATTTGGACTCCTGGCTCATGGTGAGAATCAGTTATACCTTCGACACCGTTTACGCCTTTCTCCCCTAGGCAATGTCACCATAAGCAAAGCGAACAAAATTGCTAACGTAATTCAGTAGTCACCGGTGGTCACGAAACGGTTGGGTTGTGGGGTTGTAATGTGAATTTTCCAATCTCTTGACAGGGCTTGTTAAGTTAGCTGGTATGACAAATGTGTCACATATACATACGGTCCTAACTTTTAGTTCAAAGCTCGAACTTCCCACGTGTGGATCTCCGTAACTGACAAATCTCTCATACTGTTCACTAGTGAATACTTCACTACAAGCGCCAACCGACCAGTTGGTGCACCTTGTCTATCCAATCAATGAAGTTCTTCCATCCTATGCTATCTAAAGATGAGATATCCGGCGGCCTGTAAGCTTTCCGTTATCTGTGAGATTTGGGGCAAATTGGGTCTCGTTTCAAAGGGACGTCATGTGACAACCCCATATCTTGGGGATTCGTCGCGTTGGATCGTCGACATATGTTTGCATCATTTCAGCTGCTCCTAGTTTTTTTAGTTGTATATGACGACGTCTTCCTAAGAAAATCAAACGGTGTCCTTCAAGTGTAATCTAATATGAGAGGTCTTAATGAAAGGCATTGATCTGTCTATTGCGGTATACCTAGCTGACACAATCTGCCAGACTGCTTTGGAATGTTCTATCGTATACCCAGTAAATTCATGAGGAGTACGCGACCCTGTCTGCAGTACATAGCTAAGTTTATCATCATTCGTATATTACAAACGGAATTGTGTCCATGGAGAAAACTGCTACCAATGTCCTTTTCCCTTGGTCCTGCCTCCACACATTAATATCCTCCCATTTTCACCTCGTTCGCTTTCACTTGATTTCTATTACTTACGTGACCCTTCTTCATCTCTTCCACACCTACTAAACACGTCGCGTGGTTTACTCGGTGTCTCCACTTTACCGTCCACTAGACTTTCTTTGTCGACAACAACAACGCTCATAGAACAGAAGAATTTATTGAAAAGGTACCTTCGTTCGAAACCATTGACCAACTAGGAAGGTCAGTGGTGCAGTGGTAAACACGGTTGCCTCATGAATAGCGTATCCTTGACTCAAGTCCTGGCAGTGGCGAGGATATGAACTACTGACGAGCTCTAATGAGAGCGAAACTCGAGTATAGTGGTTCTCTGCGAAAGCGGCCGACTGAATAGTCCATGGGAATACGACAGCTGCGAACAATTGTGAGTAATGTTCAATCTACATGACAACTAGGAAGTCACGTTCGATGATGATTTCTGGTCAAATAGTTGACCTAGATAACCAATAGAGACGAAGTAAGACAAACAAGACTAGGATATCCGTCATTTATTGTTCGAACATTAACTAAACAGTCAGTTATTTATGTATTTCGGGTATTCACCCGCTGAAGACGGTGATTGTACAACGTATACAGTAAAACGTGACAAGTCACAAATATTGAAACAAATTACTTCCCTCACGAATTTTGCAAATGAAACAAAACAAAACACGAGCCATATGATGTCAACCAGGTGAGCATTTCTGTGTATAACTGGATGGTGAGGGAGCAAACAAAGATGGATTTTTAAAACAGTTATCCATGAATAAACGGGCTGATAAATATTTGCATTGTTTCGTCTTTGTTCAAACGCTTCCAGGTTGAGCCCTAATTCATCTACCAGCTCAACGGCAACACCAACAAAGTTGCTTTTGAATAAAGAGCGGGTGGATTTACCTGATTAACCCCAGCAGATTGTAAGATGCGTCTTTTTTGTTGATTATAGCTTTGACAACTTGTGTTTAGCCTCAGCCTGGTGCTCAGCGAGGGAGGAGATTGAGTCACGCTCGTGGACTGGTCTGCACTGACAATCTCTCAATGTGCACACAACAACCCTAGGACATTAGCCGATTCACGTGATCAGTGTGGCGCCCACCGCAGCTAAATGTAATCCCCGGCTCATGTGGAATTTGACAACATATTCTCAGTTTACTTTGCGGGCACTGAACGTGACCTCCTGTGTTGTGGCACACATGACCAAGCAGCCTAATATGTTTTGGATTTTTTAGTTTTTATACGATGGTCAAGTTCTTTGATCAATCGATCGCTCATAAAAGGGATTTCCAGGCATACCATTTTCTGCGGCACAACTGTTTTCCCGTTCTACCTTTTTAATGGTTCATGGTTTTCAATATGCTGCAAGAAGTAACCATTTTACAACGTGGTGAAAAAATTTCTGGAAAGTGTTTTTAAGTTACTTGCTAGCTATGCGTTGTTTTAAACAATTTATGGTTGTCGCAAACGTATTGTACGAGCTGTGGAAACTGTGCATAAAGAGGTGCGCAGAAACAGAGGTTCAAGAGATTGTTTAGTGCTGTCAAGCGGTGTACATATGTTGAACCTCTCAGGCGAATTAAGGAAAGTGATTGTAAATAACATGATCAACAACCCTAGTTTCAAGTCCACTCGAAATAAAGGGACGCGTAAACGCTTCTTATTGAGAAACCTTGCTAAACCTGGTATGGCACCTCTTAACGCATGTTTTCTTACGATGTTTTGGAAATGCAAGACATCGCACATTGTAGCACAACGAAGAGAACCTTCACCAAGCCACTTATGGTGTGTTTTGACCGCAGGAAGTCACCAGTAACCAAAACTCAGATATTTAACAACTAACAATTGATGTGATGGTTCACCCAACGAATATGATGATTGCACGATTATAAACATTTATCAGTCCTTCACGTTAATGCGAAGTAAATATCACGTTCCTACGTCTTGTTGAGTTTAACAAAAACCGAGGAAATTCGAGCTATTCTGTTACTTTCGTTAACACTTGAATAACATGAAGTTGGTAGAATCTATTAAAGCCACAGTGTATATGAAATGTTGTCTGTGTGTTTTTATAAAACACCATCAGTGCATTCTAGAAATTATTTTACCTAGGAAGTGTATAGGAATTCTGAATGATTCGCGCCACGAAGAACATCACATGCGTGGAGTATGACTAGTCTGCATTAGAAATTTTACGATAGGTCAAGTTTTATTTCGCGCGGGAATGTATGGTCATTCTGGAGTCCAGTCTCCTGAATGTGCAACTTTAATCGGAAAAGAGGCAACTGCATTCCGTTGTCACTCTTTACTCCCATCTGAAAATAATGAACTAGATAAGCAATGGCATCATCATAACAGTCATGAGCCTGACCAAAAGGTATTGTGGCTTGGGCCGCCGCTCACCTCAACAGTGACGTGGAATATCCTAAAAGAAAACGTTACTAAAAGGAAGACTAAGCGGAAGAACTAGAAATGGTATGGATACAGGTACGCCATTGACTGCGACACATCGCCATCTCGGATAACGTTTCTAATCTGTGACTTGAGTGATCACGAGAACCCCAGCCAGGCAGGCGACACCTACCCACTTTGCTCAGTGGAGCAGTCAAGGTCTTCATATTTCGTGACCAAAGGCAACTTGTGCCTTTGCAATCCTCGCCGATATCTCATCAGGCTGATGAGATTGTGCTACCCAGGTAAGGGAAACTGTCCACAGTCTCAAGCGGACTACCTGCAGTGAAGAAAGTAGGAGTGGAAAT